>JAFIRS010003832.1:0-112287 GCA_018342105.1 Gonioctena quinquepunctata | reverse complement strand
AATTACACCAATTCATAAAACTGGCGACAAAACTAAAATTAGTAATTACAGACCTATCAGTGTAATAAACAGCTTTGGAAAGATCTTTGAAAAATGTCTAAAAACACGCTTAGTACAATTTTTTGATGAAAATAAGATTATACATAATCACCAATATGGGTTTCGCGCCGGTATAGCTACTACTGATGCCATGTACAATGTTATTACAAGTATTACAGAGGGACTTGATAAAAACAAAAAATGCATTGCAGTGTTTTTAGACTTGGCAAAAGCATTCGACACTGTTGACCATGCAATACTTCTTAACATACTGGAACGTTTTGGTATACGTGGTGCAGTGTTGGATGTCTATAACAGTTACTTGGCTAATCGGGAACAATGTGTTAAAATAAACAATACCATAAGTGAAACTATGACTATAAGAATGGGGGTCCCCCAAGGAACCGTTCTTGGTCCAATACTTTTTCAAGCGTATTTAAATTCATTGGTCTGTTTAAACGGGAAAGCAAAAATTATATCATACGCTGATGATACGGTTGCAATCTTGAGTGGGAAACACATGGCTTGAAACTAAAAATTATGTCCAGCAGAGCATGGAAGCAATTAATAAATGGCTGAGTATGTATCGCCTTTCATTAAACGCTAGTAAGACCCACTATCTCGCCTTCTCTATATCAGCAACAAACAGACCTAATTTCTCCAGTATTAAAGTTCCAGGTATGAAAGATGAAATTAAAGAAACAAACGAGGTGAAATACCTGGGCATAATTATTGACGAAAATCTAAGGTGGAACAATCATATTGACTATTAACAAAAAAGGTGAGAAAGCTAATATACAAATTTTACCAGCTACGACAGTTTTTAGCGAAAAATCTACTGATACTAATTTACAAATCTCTAGCTGAATCACTTTTTCGTTATGGTATTCTGGTGTGGGGGGAAGTATAAGAATTCTTTCAAAAACTGAACAAATACAAAACTATATTCTAAAAATAATTTTGAAGAAAAAAAGATCTTTCCATACAAACCTTATATATACAGAAGACATTAGTAATATCCGTACATTATATTTTCACAGTGTATGTATGTATGCATTCAAAAATAAAATACTTCAGAATTCTGTTCCAACAGCTTATACCACTAGAAGCACTACAAACGAATTGCTACCCACTCCAAAATTCAACAAAAATGTTTGTCACCGTTTCTTAACTTATACGTTACCCAAAACTTGTAATATCCTACCCCTAGAGGTAAAACATATTAAAAATCATAAAACCTTCTCGAGAGAATAAAAAAAATTCATCTTCGCAAATTACTTCAAATTTATCAAAATACTAGAATATCAATAGTTACACTAACATGATATAAAACCACTATTTAATTCTTTACTTTCTGTACACAACTGTAATTTTAGATCAATTAATATTACTTTGTAGCACAACACAAGTGTTAAGTCACTTAGGTGCTTTCTGTACACAATCTATACCCTGCCCCTTATATATTGTTTGTTTTCATTCATACTTGTTTGTTTTATTATTCTTTATTATTATGTTATTAACCTAATTTATCTTTGTATCATACTTGGTATATATATTTTTTTCTTATTCTGTATCACTGTATCATTTTGTGTACAATAAATAAATAAAATAAGCCAGACACATAACCACACTAAAATTTTCATACTGACTGGACTGAGTCTACGAATCCTGAAAGAGGAGACACATGCTCTAGCTAAGAAGTGGATACAAATCAAGAGTGGTCCAGTTCACTAATTGATTCTGAAATAAACGTTGACACGGCGCGGCGGTCGTGTCGACAATGCATATTACTATAGGTTATGTTAGGTTACTCTGACACTCACATTCAATTGCTTCTAGCAGTGTGGGGAGCCCAAAACTTTCCAATATTTCCTTCACTTCCATTAGACAATTCATACAAGAATATTACTAACACGAAACACAATTACCGTTGATTGTTTCCTTAACCAAAGCCGCTTATAAGGAAAACATCAGCGTCAAAACAATATGAACCCAACTTCTCTTACGTGTGATTCTCTCTATCAACAGTATCTAGTTCCGACTGAAGCGAAGCGTGAGCATCACAAAAATTCAATATCTAAATTTTGGGTGTGTAAACAGTATAACCTAGGGTAGTGAAATGTATAAAAAGAGATAATTTATAATATGGTATTGATAGAAATGAATATTCTATCATTTGAGTATTTTAAACCATAGATAGCATTATGAAATATCGCTCAACGTTATATACTTCAGAGACAAAATATCAAAAAACGATCAATTTGTTACATTTTATAATCAAAACTACTACCAACTTCTTGAGGTAATCAATCTCAATAACTATTATTGTAAGATTCATTATATATTGCCTTTTTTCCTTTATGAGGAAAATATAGTTATTGATATCATATGAGGATAATAAATCAACTAAAAATTGTCATACATGGTATTATATATTTTTTACTATAGAATATAATATAGTGTTTTTTTTTCGTGTTGTTGTTCCTACCGAGTTGATCCCATACCATATCGATTTGATAGTAGGGGTGCTCAACGGTTTAATGGCTGCTTGGTTGTAGGACATAATTGCAATGTTCTTGTACCTGTAGATGGAGTATGAAATATTTTTGTTCCTACCTATCACCAAAAATCCAGGGTACGCGTTTACTGAATTTTCGGTCCATTTCACGTTCGACACTTTTTATCAAAAATAATATTTGTTGGGTTAATATGTACACTTTATGTATTAACACATAACTTTATTTTGTTTGAAGTTAAAGCTTTGGAATGAAAATCAATCAATCAATCAATCAATTTATTTATCATAAAATATACATATAAATTCAATCACAAGGACCAAAGACAGATGCATGTTTATGACAAGTCACAAATAAACATCAAAACAAAATAAATTAAACATCAAAACAAAATAAAATAAAATACATACCATTAGATTAAAATATATGATAAAAATTGAGAAATTCATCTTTGCAGGAACATACTTTTCTGACAATATATCATAAAAAGGTAGAAGACGTGAATGCACAAGAGACAACAAGAGAGACAGTCGTATATATAAGTATGCTATATTGAATACAAATCAAATCAATTGCATATATCGCGAACATAACACAAATTATACCAAGTACTCATCTTTAGTGTAGCAGGCCTTCTGAACTAGCTGCTGTTTCAGTCTTGTTTTGAAAATATTTAAATTGAGGGAGAAACACTATAAGATTTGAAAGAAGAAGATCAGTTTCAAACATAAATATCATTCATCCCTAGAGGATTCGAAATTTGGTTAATTCTTTCTTAGTACGTATCTACACCATTGGAATGTAACCTTCATCGAAAAATGCATCCTTATATTACCAATATTCTTTACGATATAACCTGCTCCATAATAGGGGTAGTTGTCATCGGCTGGGTGCAAATTTCATATATGCAAAAATATTCTTTAGCAAAAAAATAAAAAAGTGTTTTGTTGTTGAAAAAACTAACAGTTTCAGAGATAGCAATTATTCGAATATTGAGGGGGTAGTTTTAACCCCATGGGATTCGAATGTTTAAAAATGTTTCCGTTACGTACCTGCCCCTGGGATGTTACATACCAATGCTCTTTGAGATATATCCTATTGTGCAATAAGAGGACAAAATTCAGACATGAAAATATTCAATTCTTCGGCAAAAGATTCAACACAATCTACGTTTTTTTAATGAACATGAAAATGACCAACTAATAGTTTGGTATAACGATTTTTCTTGTCCAATATAATAGGAAATTTTGTGTCTTCAGCCAATGAATAGATGTTAATATTCTTCCTCGGACTCTCAAATTTCCATTATTATCCAAAATTGGCGAAAGAGTATATAACTTACTTTTTTTCGTCAATGACTTATTTTTGTTCAAATTTTTTATTTTATCTCTGAAATCGTTTTCTTAATCCATACGTTTTCAGCCATATGAATTTCTTCAGGTAGCAATTCTGAAGGTAACTTTTTTATGTGAGGGTCTGATATTCTTTTCTTGATATGTAAAATTCTCAGTAACCACGCTGTTGCTCTGATCAATCTGAACCATGACGAGAATCTTTTCATGTCTGGTAAGGAATCACATTCTTGTATCTGTAGCGTTACAGCTATAAATTATTTTTTCATTTCTATGGCATCTATTTCAAAGATTTCTTATTTGAACCATTCTATTTCACTCCTTTTGAGGAAATTTGGACCACTTACCCATCGGCTTTCTGCACTCCAGTCAATCATTTTGTTTTCTCTTGCTGCATCATCTGCCACGTTTTCTGCAGTAGGAAGCCAGTGCCAGTTTGAAATGTCTGTCAGTTCTTCTATTTCTATTAACCTGTGAGCGATAAAAGGTTTGAATTTATAAGCATTATCTGACATCAACCAACTGATTACTGTTTTACAGTCAGTCCAGAAAAAAGTTGAGTTGATTTTCAAACTATGATTTTCTAGAATAAATTTTGATAATTGACTCCCCAACACTGCAGCTTGAAGTTCAAGCTTAGGAATTGAAATGGGTTTCAAAGGAGGGGCAACTCTTGATTTTGCCATAATAAGAGACGTGTGAAAAATTGAATTTATTTCTGCTCTTATATAAACAACGGCTGCAAAAACTTCAGAACTGGCATCACAGAATACATGTAACTGAGTATTTTTGGAATGGAAAAATATCAAAAATATAGCACCTTGGTATGTGAAATCCTTTTATATGTTCTAGTTCCAACAGCCAACTGATCGCCATATCTCCTGTATCAACATTCTTGCTTTAACAGAAAAATTATTTAGAAAGTCAAAATTCTCAATACTTTCCTTTTTTAACCGACGAAACCAAAATGGAGGCGGTTCTCTAGTCGACGCGTATTTTTTATTTTCTTGTAACTTTTTGTTTCCTTTGAAGAATATCTTGAAATTGGTTTGATTTTATATTGAATCAAAATGTGTCTTTATTTGGATTCCAATACAAACCCAGGACTCTTTTCCTTGGCAAGTCACTATCTGAATCAAAATCTTTCATCTCACCTGTTCTTAATTCACTTGGAATATTTTTCATTACCTGTTTTGATTTGCAAATCCAATTTCTTATCAGGAATCCTCCACTTTTATGGATTCCCTCAACACGATTTATCAATTCTGACGCTTCCTCTTCGGTGACGACACTATCTAAGTAGTCATCGACATAATGTCGATGGCAAATAGCTTCGACCGCCCTTGAAGCGTCATTCTCAAATTGCAAAGCATTCTTTCTCATTATAAAATTTGCACATGAGGGTGAAGATGCGGCACCAAAAATCATCACATTCATTCTATAAACTCCAATCTCTTCCTCACAGTCGAGTTTTTTTTACGACCTGATAAAACATCTCTTTTATGTCACCAGTGAAAGCAATATTTTTTTCTCGGAATTTGAACAAAACATCCGGTAAATTAGTAAGTAAATCGAGACCTTTTAGTAAACAATCATTCAAACTAATCCCTTGAATTTTGGCTGCCGTATCAAAGACAAACCTGAGTTTTCCTACTTTGTTAGGATTTATGACACCAAAATGTGGTAAATACCACACTTTGTCTAATTTTGGTGCTATACTCTTTCGCAAACCGACTATCTTTTTACATTTTGGATTCTATCGATTTCAACCTTTTCAACGCGTTGAATTTTGATTCCGGCAATTTTATGTCATCTCTTTTCCACAAAAGCCCAATTTTCCATTCATTTTCAAGTTTTCTAGACGTTTTTTCCATTATTTCTAAAGCTATTTCATCTTTTTTTTATTTAAAACTTTTTTCAGGAAATTTTATGGCCATGTTTTCTAGTCTAAATGATTGTTTTACCATCTCAAGAAGTTCATCATCTTTGTCACTGATGTGAAATATTTCATCAGTTCGTCTTATACTAGAGGTATTTACATGAATAACCCATCCCAATTTAGTTTTGGATATCATAGGTTCATTTTTCTTTCCTTCAATGACTTCCCTCGCAATTGTTAAGTCAATATTATCCTGACCTATTAACATTTCAGGTTTAGCATTTCTCATAGAATTCAATTCGCGAGGTGATAATTGAATCAAATGTTTCCAATTTCTCATCAACTTAGAATCTATAGTTAGTATTGGCAAATCGAAACATCTTACCGTTCTGACGTTTTCTAACTCAAACTTTTCATTTTTATTTTTTCCTCGTATTCCCAGACTCACTCTTCTAGAGTCTATATTTTCATTGGTGATAAAATTTGTTCATCGAATTTTTAGAGGGTCCACTTGTCCAGTAGCTCCAATTCTATCTGCAACATGCTCGCTCAACAGAGTGACAGTAGATGCTTCATCGAACAGTGCAAAGGTGGAGTATGCATCCTCCGGGTCAGAAAGAATAATTGGGATGATTCTCAAAAGCACTCCTCTATCTACAATGCAATGACTTAATACTTCATCAATTTTTTCTATTTCTGTTGTTTGAGCTGTCTCTTCCGATGATGACCGTCGATTGTTGTGAAATAAACTATGGTGATATTTATTGCATCCGCTGATGGGACATGCTTTTTTGTTTTGATCTGTACTCATATGATCTAGAGCTCAAACAACAAAAACAAATATTTTTTTGTCAATACATCAATTTTTTTATAAAAGAAGTAGTTTTCTAATTTGTGATTTTTCTTTTTGCAATACTCACAGAACACCGCGTCTTTCCCTACATCTGAAGTAGTTGTGATAGTACATACAAATATTTTTCTCCTGTCCGTTTCAGATTCTAGTGTTGTAATGGAACTAATTGCATCTGCAATTTCACAGAGCCAGGAAGAAAAATCCACAATGGTAAAACCATCAGTTCTTGTTGTGTTCACACATTCCCCCCATTCCAATTTCAAATTACGAGTAAGTTTCGAAATCATATCTGAAAGAAGTTGGGTTGGGTTCATCAAATGTGACTAACAATTCAAAGTGACTGTTAAATTTTGTATGAAATTAGAAAATTCTATGACATTTTCTAGTTTTTCTCCTCTCAAAACAGGAAACTTCCTTACCGTAGAAATCAAATCCTGAATAATGAATTCCGGTTTGCCAAATCGGGATTCCAGAATTTGTATTATTTTATTAACTTCACTAGTAAAATTCAACAAAGCCTGCACAGAATCTCGCGCTTTTCCTATTTTCTTTGTCAGTAAAACCACATACCTTAGATGTTTTTCTGAACTGAGGAATGAAATGAAGCCAATTTTTTGAATCTCCGCTGAAGATCGGCAATTCTTTATTTAACGATTGTCTTGCCTTGAATCGACTGAATTTATTTTCATCACCTTAATTTTTCTCCGGGTTTACCTTGGGCATCTTGAAAGAATACATTCCTTTCACTTTCGGCACCTCTTTCACCTCTTCAAAACTCTCAGCTTTACCAGACCTAGAACTTAAGGATATGGATTTATCAGAAAAGGTATGCACCGAAGGAATATTATTGATCCATTGTTGTATACGAATCCTTTCCATATCCATATTGAGTACTTCTGTTTCATGTCCCCCAAGTTTCAATTCTTCTATCAACAATAATGATTATCTGCTTTCAGTAGACCCCAGATCTTGACTCTCTTCAAGTTCAGCTTGTCTTACTTCAAATTCTTTTTGAATCAGCTTCTTCTGAATTTCTAGTTCTTGCTGGAGATTTCAGATAATTGTTTTTCTGCTTCTAATTTGGCCTGTAGTTTCTTTCTTCGCAATGAACCTGCGTTAGTTTTTTTAGACTTTGACGGTACTATGACCGTTTTTTCTCTTCATACCGCGATCTTTCTGTGTATTTGGATAGCGGTATTCCTTTATTTGCTCTCTTACTCCTCCTCACTTCGGTTGTGGACCTTTCATTTATTTTCCAGCAAATTGTTATCTCTTTAGCTCGAAGGACCAGAATTGTTGAAGCACTGGCTTCTTTTTATATAATAAATACCCAACTCTGTCTGAAATTGAGTTTTATTTGATTTTTACAATTATGATATTGACTTTTTTAAATTACTTGTCAAAACCCTTTCGCTAATGATCAATATCCACAGTAAATTAAAAATCTTTTTTTTTACAAAGTGTACAAAACAAAGTTAAATGAATAATTCTATAACAAACAGATGGGATGAAAGATCTTGATTCAGATAGTGACTTGCCATGGGAAAGGGTCCTGGGTTTGTATTGGGATTCACATGAAGACACATTTTTATTCAATATAAAATCAAACAAATTTCAAGATATTCTTCAAAGGAAACGAAAAGATACAAAAAAGGAAATATTGAGAATTTTGATGTCTGTGTTTGACTCACTAGGCTTTCTGAATAATTTTTCTGTTAAAGCAAAAATTTTGATACAGGAGATATGGCGATCCGGAGACACATGGGATGAAGACTTAGCTGAAACTATAAATGAAAAATGGATCAGTTGGCTGTTGGAACTAGAACATATAAGAGGATTTCACATACCAAGGTGCTATATTTTTGATATTTGTCATTCCAAAAATACTCAGTTACATGTATTCTGTGATGCCAGTTCTAATGTTTTTGCAGCCGTTGTTTATATAAGAGCGGAAATAAATGCAATTTTTTACACGTCTCTTATTATGGAAAAATCAAGAGTTGCCCCTCCTTTGAAATCCATTTCAATTCCTAGGCTTGAACTTGCTGCAGTGTTGGGAAGTCGATTATCAAAATTTATTCTAGAAAATCATAGTTTGAAAATCAACTCAACTTTATTCTGGACTGACTCTAAAATAGTAATTAGTTGGTTGAGATCAGATAATGCTTATAAATTCAAACCTTTTGTCGCTCACAGGTTAGCAGAAATAGAAGAACTGACAGACATTTCAAACTGGCATTGGCTTCCTACTGCAGAAAATGTGGCAGATGATGCAACAAGAGAAAACAAAATCATTGACTGGAGTGCAGAAAGCCGATGGGTAAGTGGCCCAAATTTCCTCGAAAGGCCTGAAAGATAATGGTTCAAACAGGAAATCTTTGAAATAGATGCCACAGAAATGAAAAAATAATTTATAGCTGTAACGCTACAGATACAAGAATGTGATTCCTCACCAGACATCAGAAGATTCTCGTCATGGTTCAGATTGATCAGAGCAACAGCGTGGTGGGCTGAGAATTTTACATATCAAGAAAAGAATATCAGACCCTCACATAAAAAAGTTACCTTCAGAATTGCTACCTGAAGAAATTCATATGGCTGAAAACGTATGGATTAAGAATATACAAGAAAACGATTCCGCAGAAAAAATAAAAAATTTGAAGAAAAATAAGTCATTGACGAAAAAAAGTAAGTTATATACTCGTTCGCCAATTTTGGATAATATTGGAATTTTGAGAGTCCGAGGAAAAATATTAACATCTCATTCATTGGCTGAAGACACAAAATTTCCTATTATATTGGACAATAGAAATCGTTATACCAAACTATTAGTTGGTCATTATCATCTGAAAGCTGGCCACCATAATCAAATTTACGTTGCCAATGAATTGAGACGAAAATTCCACATTATAGGGCTAAGAGCTACTGTGAGGAGCTGCTGGGTATCCTGTCAACACCGCAAAAATTGTAGAGCAGTCCCGATTGTTCCAGACATGGCACCTCTTCCACTTTGTAGACTTGAAAGTTTTGTCAGACCATTTTCATTTTCGGGTATGATTTTTTTTGGCCCTTTTGGTATCACCGTAGAAAGAAGGAAAGAGAAGCGATATGGTGTGCTTTTTACATGCCTCAGAATTGGCAGCAACACTGACCACGGATTCGGCGATCATGGCTAGCCGAAAAATGGCAGGAAGAAGAGGTTTTCCCCAGAAGATTCATTGCGACAACGGTACCAATCTGCATGGTGCTGACGAAGAAGTGCGGAAGGCGATGGCAGAACTGGATCAAGATGAGATCCTCAGGCAACTATCTTCGGAAGAAATAACATTTGTTAACAACCCACCTGCAAGTCCACACATGAAGGGTAGTTGGGAGCGACTGATAAGGTCTGTCAAAATCGCTTTGGGAGCTACACTGAGAGAAAGGTCACCCAGAGAAGAAATTCTATTGACATATTTGATTGAAGCTGAAAACATCGTCAACAGCAGACCACTTGTTCACGTCCCTTTGGAACCCGGTGATGAGGAAGCTTTAACACCCAATCACTTTCTAATAGGAAAGTCCAGTTCAGTAGTAGTTCCTGGCCATTTTTGTGAGGGTGACTTGATTTCCAGAAAACATTGGAAAATCTCCCAATTTTTTGCTGTTTCTGGAGACGACGGTTACGAGAATACCCCCCTATATTGACCTGGAGAACAAAATGATTTTCAAGAGACCCTAGAGAATAAAAGATGAGGGACCTTGTTATAATTATGGTCGAGAAACTACCAAGAAACTATTGGCCAAAAGGGATCGTGGAAAAGGTTTATCCAGGTGTCGACGGACAAATTTGATCAGCAGAAGTAAAAACACAATTTGGTGTTTTCCCAAACACCAGTAGAAAAATGGATACTTATTGTTTAGGTGTTGAAAAAAGTATGACAATATATAAACGTAAAGATGATGTATAAAGTATGATTCAATAATAAGTGATCTATATACACCTATAACTACAAAATATACTTGTAGAATATGAAAACTCAACTTCATAAATTTCGTGTACAGATATGACTCAATTTTTGACATAACTATGTAGAGTTGGATTCAACGGGAATTAGGACCAGGGAGTAAAAATATTTTTTTATTGCTGACGTTTCGGAATTATTTTATTCCTTTTCCAAAGCAAGGAATAAAATGATTCTGAAACGTTAGCAATGAAGAATAGATCAACTCCCTGGTCCTAATTCCCGTTAAATATAACTATATTGAATTTGTGGGAAGATGAATCATTTATCAATAATTATGTAATTGATGTAAACATGATATGATAGAAACATGAATGAAAATTATAAATTTGAGTTTAAGTACAAATACATTACAGAAAATACAGTGCTATATAAGAATTCTAAATTTTAAACCAAGTCAGATTCCCTGTCACTGTCATCATCCAAGTTCACAACAATGTTTTCTCTGGGCTACAGATCTATATTTAAATTTTTCTATATTTTGAACAAGCGCGTCTAAATTTTCGTTTGGAATATTCTGTATTTCTGACTGAATCAAAGCTACTACAGATGAATTCAAAGTTGAAAAAACATTATTCCTTCTTAGCGATGCTTTCATCCCATGCCATATGTGTTCAATTGTATTGAAAATGCAATGGTAAGGAGTAGTGTTACCACTGTATTACACATTTATCGAAACTGATTTTATTATTTCTAGCACTTATTTTTTTGTATAATTATTCTCAAAATACATATTATTTTCAAGCATAGATTTCTGGAAGGTAAGTTCTGTGTCATTTGAAAACGGGACTTTATTCAACCTTTGTCTGTGATAGCTTGCATATTATCCATCTCAATCATTCTATTTGGTGGTATACTTATTTGGTAAAAGTTTAATTTTAAGACAATCTTCAAGTAATTCTGCCGTAGTATCGTCCTGATAGTCAACATGGAAGTCCTTTATATTTTTGTCTGATAAGACCAAAGCATTTGGTATGAAAATATCATGAATTATTGTGACACGTTTTCCTTTGTTCGATGGAGCTTTGGTTGTGCAGTAACCAGACGAATCTACCCCTATCTGGAACTTCATTAGGGTCAAACGGGCCTATTCCATAATTATTTCCCGTTCATTATTTTTTTTCATTTTAAACCCGTCTTGTGAAATGAATATTTTTAATAATTCAGGGTAACACACTATTCCTGTGTCATCTTTTATAATATTTTCATTGAAGTAGGGATCATTTGTTCCCTATACCTGACATAATTTTTTACGAATTATATTCACATCACGTCCAATTCCTTAGGAGTACCCATTGTTTTTCCAATTTACCATACACCACACTGTCTTTACTGATCTGCGAGTTTAGGATGCAGCTTCCTTCACTGCATCAAATTTTGGTATTAACGTCACGCACGTGTATCATTCAAAGAATCCCAATATACAGTCACGAAAAGACTCTATTAAAAAAATATTTCCGCTTGATGGACAGATATTTTTATTTTTCCTTGTTTGTAGAAACCTTCCGACGGAAGTCCACACTGCAATTGAATTATGAAACCATGGCGACCAAGGTGAAATCTTTAACGAGGTTTGTGCTATCAATATGTTTCACCACAAAAGATTTTCATACCCAATGGGCCAATTTGACTCATCAACAGAACTTAAATCATATGGATGAGAAGTAACGTGATTGTTTTTTCATTCCATGGTTAAAAAATGATCCAAAAATATTGACTTCATATACTTACCGTAAAACCGTTCGAAAAACCATATTGATATCATCTATTATTTTGGCTGATAAGGGGCGTTGTTGCCTCTGAAATCTTGAAAATCTATGTGATGATTAGTGATAATGCCATTGAATTCGAACTACGTGGAAGCTGTTTTGATAACAAGAGAAAAACACAATTATCTGTTTGATTTTGATTAAATTTTCGATCTCGCTCAGGAACGAATTCAACAAAATTATATCCACCTCTGTGTTCTTGACATATACTGTCTTTTTTCTAGGTATGGTTATGCAGGAAAAGAATGTCTACTGAGAACGATATGCGAAGCAGCGGAGTATTCCACCAAGAACACTGGGGTATTAGGAGATATTTTGCACGTACTTCTAACGTGAGTTTAGTTTCTGAAAAATATTTTCTTGGAAAAAATATGACAAAAATGCGCTAGTTCCCATAACGCAAATCAAGAAAGAACATTCTGATCACATGGGGAAATATGATTTAGTCCATCAAATTTGAGAAGGTAGCTATGAATCTGACTATGATATTCTCTCTTTATATCTGTTTATATAAAACATCCCACGAAATATAGTTTTTCTTCATTGGTATCAGTATCTGAAATGTTGATATTTATGTAGTCCATCCGATGGTCGTTTTAATTCATATGTTCAGATATTTCTCAGTGTTTGATCAATAGACTCTTGTAACAATCCATATAAGGTATTTTGTGAATGACATTAGATATTCGTTTAATTTTCAGAGGATTTTTCATTTTGGTGTGCAACTTTTTGATTTCGAAATTTTTGTTTTTCAATATACAGTGAGGTCCATAGGTATGGAATAAATTCATTTTTAGCGTTATTATGTATTTGTTTGAAAATACCTGAAACAGGACGATTTTTATTGTCAATTTGATATTTTACAGTATGAAAATATTACCTCCTCTTGCATCCCCTCTGAATTATGAGCATCCCCTAAAAAAATTTAAATGAGAAGGAGGGTCGTGTGGTACCTTGTTCGGAAGGGATTTTCATTCTCTGTTCAGCAATATAAAGTTTTTTAAATTTGATGCAATCATAACTAAGAAAATGTATTTTGAAAATGTAAAATTTTGATACTTCACGTAGAATGAAGGAAATAATGTCACATAATATTTAGGAAATATTTTTCTATTCATTTTACAATTGAATTCAATGTTCAAAATGACCACCATTCACTTATTGGCAATAAGCAAGTAGATCTTGGAATTCTCGTACAACATTTTGTAGGACCTCAGGGGTTATGTTGTTGATTTCTTTCGTTATCCTAACTTTTAAATCTGCTATATTGTCTGGTCTATTGAAATGTACTTTTGATTTTAAATAACCCCATAAGGAATAATCAGGTATTTTCTTATCTGTTTTGCTAAACGTCAGGAAAAAGTCGTTCAAGACACCAAAAAATTATTTACAAAACCCACATAAATAATGTAATGTCAATCTAGTAGACTACTGTTATTTTGATATTTATAAGTTGCTGACACACGTCAGTGTATTGAACAATTTTTGTGTGGCTCATTTATTCGAAACTCAAAGAATAGACATTTTAATTATGATTGGATGCGGTTATAAAATAAGAACTCAAAAGGAATTTTTTGAAATGTGCAATAATAAATACGCTGGTCAACACGTCTCAAAGTTTACAGTTAGCAAAATAGAAACAAAATTTCTTGAAACTGGACATGTAATGACTATTCAAAAACCGGGTCAAAATGTTAAATTGGACGAGGAAAAAAAGTACTCTTAGCGATTGAGGAAAAGTACTCTTAGCGATTGAGGAAAATCCGCATATGACAAGTAGACAACTTGCCGCCGACAATGATGTAAGAAATCATCGATATTGAGAGCTTTACATAAAGAAAAATACCATCCTTATAAAGTTCAGTTGGTTCGGGAGTTAAATGAGGATGATCCTGATAGAAAGCAACAATTCTGTGAACTGATGATGGACAGAATGGAAGCAGATTTGCAGTTCATAAAAAAAATTGTTTTTTCTGACGAAGCTACTTTTTATTTAAATGGAACGGTTAATAGACAAAACTGTAGATATTGGAGCAGAGAAAATCCTAAAAAAGTGAACGTTTGGGCTGATATCATCAACCACAAAATTATTGGCCCTTATTTTTTTGAAGGCACAGTATATGGTGAGGTTTATCTAGATTTTTTTATGAACTTTTTACAGCCTACATCAAAAATAATTTTTCCTGATGTCAATGATCCAAATGCAATAGATAGATCAATTTGGTACCAACAAGACGGAGCTCCACCGCATTACAAACGTATTGTTAGAGATTATTTGAACGAAGTTTTTCCCAAAAGGTGGATTGGAAGACGTGGAGCGATTGAATGATCGCCTAGATCCTCCGATTTGACTTCTGTCGATTACTTCTTATGGGGTTATTTAAAATCAAAAGTATATTTCAATAGACCAGACAATATTGCAGATTCAAAAGTCAGGATAACGGAGGAAATTAACAACATAACCCCTGAGATCTTACACAATGTTGTACGAGAATTCCAAGATCGACTTGCTTATTGTCAAGAAGTGAATGGTGGTCATTTTGAACATTTAATTTATTTGTAAAATAAATTGAAAAATACTTCCTAAACATTATGTGACATTATTTCCTCCATTCTACGTAAAGTATAAAAAATTTACATTTTCAAAATAAATTTTCTCATTATGATTGCACCAAATTTGAAAAACTTAGTATTGCTGAACAGAGAATGAAAATCTGTTTCGAACAAGGTGCCACACGATCCCCCTTTTCATTTAATTTTTCTGAGGGGGTGCTCATAATTCAGAGGGGGTGCAAGAAGGGTGTTATATTTTCATACTGTGAATTGTCAAATTGACAATAGAAATCGACGTTTCAGGTTTTTTCAAACAAATACATAATGACGCTAAAAATGAATTTATTCCATACCTATGGACCGCACTGTATACAAAGAACAATAAAAAATGTATCTGAATGACATGAGTCATATTCACACACACCCTCTCAAATTTGAATGAATAAATCATGTGGCCACCTGTGAAGAGAATTTTCCTTCTTGATTGAATCATATGAATAAAATATGCACGTCCAATCAGAAAATGTAGATTTCACAAAGTATGCCTGACAAATGGGACATTCTGATCTGACATATTGATTGTTCGTTTATCACAGATTAGAGGTTTTTAGTATTCTATTCTAGAAAGAGAAAGACTGATCGGTTATATAAGGACAATGGTATGTTGTTAAATAGCATCTAATTACCTTGAACGATAACTCTTCATATAAAATGATAAATAAACAGTATGAACTTATTGAAAACCATTAACAGTATTTTACAGCGATTTTCTGTTTAGTTGAACATCTCAGAAGGAAACTTCTCGAAGAAAAGTTGCGGTGCTCAGAAAGCTATCTTTATGACATATATTTGCCAATATTGGTATTAAAAGTTTGAGAATACGGGATCGATTTGGCTCATTCCTCAACTTTGCCGAGTATCGTGTGAAAATTATTTAGTTGCATTAATTTTGGGATCTGGGGAACCCATGACCGTAGTGATGTCTGCAATATGTAGTATTTCTATGAAATAAAATATGATTGTCATCCTCTTCGAATTGATATCATTTTAAAGGTTCTTTTTAAATGTACATGTAAAGGAAGGCCACATAGTATCAGAACAATACAACAACTTGAAACGACAAGAATATAACTATTACTTTAATACAGCTGAAAACACTGTATAAGAATGATTCCGTGTCACAACAAAAAAACATCAGAAACGAAAAGTCAAGTACTTTACATCATAGATCCAATTCGTAGGAATGTAATTTTCGAACACATATTTTATGAAGGATGAAAATCCATAGAAACCTGGAAACACAAAAAATTTAATGATCAAGAACGGAATTTCCTCAAATTATATAATAATCAAAAACTCAAGAAAGAGGAATACATTTCTATCAGAATATAACATCAAGGAACTAACATTATTAAATTTCATTAAAAACGAACTTTATGAGATCCAAACAAAATCAGAATCGAACAACAGCAGAATTCTTCCAGACTATCAGTTGATGATTGTGCCCTATCTAGCGATGCCCTGAGCAAGCTATACAAGTTGTAGTATTTCCCGAAGAAAACTCTGCACGGAATATAATTAAGTGGTTAATTCACCTCCGACAATCGTATGTTGATTGAAATTGCAAGGCATTTATGGGTTTTGATTTTATCATACTATATAATGATCGCTCCTGTCTTTATTATACTCAATTTGTCATCTTGGCTCTTACAAATATTGTCAGTAATTATCGAATAGGTGGATCTCCTTATATAACTGATAGATATACCAACTCTATCATTGAATTGTTGTATTTGCAACCATGAAGGTTCTCTTGGCGTGGAAAACAAAATTAAGAGATAAATATCAACAACGCCAATTGAGAATATTCCAGAAACTAAAATTCAGTTAATTCAGTTGAAAAAGATTTGATTATTCGAAAGACTTTGTTAGAACCACAAACCATAGTTAGGTAAGGATATTATGTTCATTCTATATACTAATAATAATATACATGTGGTTCAATTTTAGAGTTGTGGTTCAAATTTCCAGAACAACTAAGTATCAGGTTGAATATTGTTCTTTGCATAAGAAGATGCACCCCAATTCGATAAATATTATTAAAGGCTGAGAATATATTTCAACATTCATCCAAAGTTGACAATATCATACAGAGTGCTGAATATTGAACTCAAACAAATAGTTCAACTGGACTACCAGGGAGGTAACGAATAAAACTGTTGCTGACATCTGAAATGGATTCAAAGAAAGAAATTCAATCTAAAAGAATTCAAACAACATCCAATTGAAATATATTTTTCTCTTTGATTATACGAAGGTACACTCCATAGCCCATTTTACACTTGAAGCTTGTTCTTAGTTTATTAAATTGTTGTTGGAATATTGTGATAGAATGAAATAAAAATAAATGTATCATTGAAAACGTTACAAAGTGTTATTCGATTCGCGATACTAACTCACTCTTCCACCATTTCAAAACGAAAATGCATTGATTTTTTAACTTATGGTGCAATGAAAAAACAATAATTCATTCATTGAAACATGTGATTTGCCGATAGGAACCATTATTATAGTTACATTACTTCTCCTATCGTCATTAATAATGACAAAGTTCCCCAGTGAACTATATCAATTGGCGAATATAATTACAACGATGTTCTTAATTATTATACCAATGATTGCCCTGATGATAACGGTCTGCCTCCAAAGATTTCTACGAACTTTTACTTTTAATTTACTTCGATATAATTGGTACGTTTTCATTCTGTCAGCATTTCATGCATGTCTATTCATTAATTTTTGGTTGAATTATAAGATGTGTAACCTAACCCACCCCGGTCTTATATAGATGATAATATTTCTGGTTGATTTTAAATTTTTTTCAACTTTCTTTTTTTTCATCATTCTTTTTTTTTGTGATCCAGCCAGCCACTCCTCAGATAGCAGGATCTGGTAGAGGATATGCAATCCATCTGCTTTCGGAAGAGAGCTCGAGTTTTTTTATATGCGGCACACAGCCTTATATAGATAAACTCCTGAAAGTATAGACCCTCAATTTTCCCACGTTGTGTATTTTTTTTTGTCCTTTGGGATACAAAGTTCTGTTCAACTGAACGAAAATAAAAGACGACTATATAGAAGGAAACATAAAATGAAGATCAGAATTAACAATCTCAACTTATGTTTGAAAATGAATTAGCTAGTCAGTTATTATACAAGACAATAACAAAGATTATAGGAGTTCAGCTTATGTTGGAATAGTCTCCTGCTCGAATATATGTTTGCTCAACATAGTGAGATTCTAAATACGTTATTGACCTCGGCAAACCACCATGTCTCAAGAATATATCTATATGGTATATTCTAGTAAACGTCAAGTTATATTGCTGGCACCAATACGAACATATTCATAACTCTGTTTTCGCCAATTGAGGGAATGCTCCTTATAGTACATTTCCACCTCCCAACCAAGGGGTTGCCGACGACTACAGGGCCTGCTGATAGGCGGTGATATTTTTGTGTGCACAATCCGTTACCATCCTCGGCCACTCTTTAATCAAACTGTCATCCTATTTTTATAGGGGAATTCTTTGTATGCGTAGAGCCGGGATCCATGACTTTGCAGAGAGTAACGTTGTAGCAATTCAAACATACTTATTACGAACATTTCTCAATTTAGCGATTAAATGGTGATTATTCGCCACGATCATGAACTAAGATCATCTTCAGTCGAATAAACCTTGGCGATTGATTTTATTTTGCACTGATATCCATCAACTTACAGGACCATAGATATATTCCTCGAATAAAGTAGTCTAGCTTCGAATCAGGAAACCATCACAACTCTCAATTTTCTTATCTTCACAATTTACTCGGAGTCACAAATAGTTATTTACTGATATATTCAATATGCGAATCTGTGAGATGATTTAATACTTCATTAGTCTGGTATCTTAGCGAAATTCTTATGAAATTTACTCTCGACAACGTGTGGATGACACTCTGATATCTCCACCTCGTCTCAAATCAGGGAGTTTGTGGTGAACATGCCCGCTGATAGACAGAAATCGTTTTCGGGTGCACCCGATCCACAAACCCGATACTTTCACCGGTCACTCTTTACTCAATGGGTTGGCCAGGCGTAAAACCAGGAATTATCCATAGCCACTCGTTTTGTGTTAACATTGGCAAAATTGTGGGAACCGAGACTTCCATGGTCACTCTTTTGTGTTGGCCCAAGTTGTAGAACCGGGATTCATCTATTTATAGCAAGGAGCAACATTGGGGCAAGATAAAGATACTCAGCCCACCATCTCACAGTTGTATCAAACCCTCCACTTTACTCGATGTTATAGTAAGTTACTTACTAATATATGATCTTGTTAATTTCCCCAAACTAGTAAAACCCATTGAAAACTATATATATGAAATTAGGTTACAACTTTTGTTTCCTCGCCTTCGGCAAACTCCTTCTTCAATCGTAGCCTCCTTGTTGGTGATTTTCTCCTTTGATAACCTAGGAAAGAGAAGAATATTAGTATTGGTTGATACTCTGGACATAAACCTACAAACTCTATAGGATTTATCTCTGAATCCATTACCACATGAATAATCATTTCTCTTCTAGCATTGTACGCATTTACAAGCAACGATCTATTAAATGTCTGTCCTCAATTATCCCTTAACAGAACATCTATTTCATTAATAACCCTGATAACTATCCAAACAAACAACCTTTACTTCAGAGCTCGTATTTGTATAACTAAAATAAACGAATGAATGCTAGTTCAGTTATCATGGATACTGGATACGGGGTTTATTCCGGAGCTGTGGTGTTGTGTAGTGCTCATACGGGGTTTATTCCGGAGCTGTGGTGTTGTGTAGTGCTCATACGGGGTTTATTACGGAGCTGTGGTGTTGTGTAGTGCTTATATGGGGTTTATTCCGGAGCTGTGGTGTTGTGTAATACTCATACGGGGTTTATTCCGGAGCTGTGTTGTTGTCTAGTGCTCATACGGGGTTTATTCCGGAGCTGTGATGTTTGTAATCAATTATGGGTAATATGTGGAAACATATGTAAATAAAATGTGTCTAAACAATAATTCGCATTTACCAATATATAATATCACATCTGTGAAATCAATTTGTTTACCTCATATGTGTATGCAATTAGATGTGAAATCAATTAAATATACCGAATCATCATTCTTATCTAAACAAGAACCTGTGAAATAATTTTCAAAATTAATATAAACCAGTTTTTTCCTTGTATATGCAATTAGATGTGAAATCAATTGAATATACCAAATCATCATTCTTATCTAAAAACAGAATAAAAAACATAATCCTAGTAACACAATATACATGTATCATATTTGAGCAATAACCTGTGGAATTCATCAAATATACCAAGTCATTATTCTTATCTAAGAGGAGAAATAATAATAGTTCATTAGTAAAAACAATATGCTTGTATCATATATAAAAACAATCACCTGTGAAATAATTTAATTATACCAATCGCATCATTTATCCAAATCATCGATAAATAATCTCTCGTTAAAATATGTCTATCGAAAAACTCGCCGTAAAAATACAGCTTCAGCCGACCTCTCCGTTTGAACTACTTCCACAACGTCAGCTATCATAATGCATTATTTATATTCAATTTGTGCATAACCTTCAGTTTCAGTAAAAATGGATTGAAAATTATTCAAGTCACCTTACCTAAATATAATTCCATACCAGGAGATGTTTTCTTTATAAAATGTTTTAATTCCTTCTCCAGAATTCTTCCCAGGAATTAGCACTGGATGAAATAACTGAGTCATCACCATACGCTACAATATTCGAATTTGTATCACACTCCAGAATACTATTGTTACACATTTTGAAAGATAGCACCTTCAACACTCTACCTTAGAGTAGTTGTTTTTTCTACGACTGTCACAAAATACCTTCATTGTATGTTCAATGATGATTTCTAAATGTAGTACATTGTAATACTCCTTTCCATTATGCACTAGCTGCTGGACAACTAGTGCACGCACGGGTAAATTTTCGCAATCTTCGTCACGACAAAAGAGGCGTGGAGTAAATAAAACAAAAGACGCCGTGACCAGGTAACATTGCCGTAACCATACAGACAATATAATTACAAACATAAGTGACAATCCAATATTTCTTTGACAGAACGATATTATAAAGGTATTTCGAAATTAGTTCAGCATGGACAGTGAAAGAAGTTTAACACCGCCAAGTGTTATGGAGGCAGCAAATAACGCTTCATTAAATTTAGTGCCTGAAAAATCTAAAGAAAAATACACAGTTTCGTATACTCTATCCATGGACTGGTGCAAAGAACAGAAAACTAGTTTTCGTTCAGAGAATGTTCTGATGGCTTACTTTGGAAATATATCAAATACATTTAAACCTTCCACTTTATGGGCACACTATAGCATGTTTAAAACGATGCTTAGTATCAATAATGGCGTGGATATCAGTAAATATTCCAGATTGAGAGCATTTCTAAAGCGGAAATCAGATGGATACAAAGCAAAAAAATCTAAAGTTTTCACAACGAAGGAGATTGATACGTTCATCAAAGAAGCCCCAGCAAAAGTAAGTTCCACAACAATGAGTTAATTAATTATAATTTGTTTATATTTTTTTATTGCTGGTTGTACTTATCATGGGAATTATGGGTGCTTGTAGGAGAGATGAGATGTACAAAGTGAAAATTCACGATTTTGAAGAATTAGGTCCCTCAGTTTTGGTCCACATTCCGAACACTAAAACAACTTCTCGAAAATTTACTGTAACGGGAGAATATGCTAACATTGTGAAAAAATATTGGAATCTGCGACCAAGTAATGTCAACGATGCTTATTTTTTTCTAAATTATCAGAAAAGAAAATGCACTGTCCGAAAAAATTGGAATAAATAAAATGAGAAATATGGGAAAACAAATTGCTTCATACTTAAAACTTCCGAATCCTGAGTTATACACCGGCCACTGTTTCCGCCGATCTTCAGCTACAATATTGATAGATAGTGGCGAAGATATAACGACATTAAAACGGCATGGTGGCTGGCGCTCTACAACAGTAGCTGAGGGTTACATCGAAGAGTCCCTGACTAGTCGAAATAACATAGCCAATAAAATATTAGGGTCGATCAATAAGTTGTCAGACCTTCCATCGACATCAGTTACAGAAAATGTTAATAACGTCAACTTTTCCCTTAAAAAAAACGGATTCTATTTCCCCAAAATTTGTTTTTAATAATTGTACCAATGTAACATTGAATATTGTTGATAACAAATGAGAAGATATTTTTTCGCGATTATTGTAGTAGCTGCTTAACACATTTACCTAATACGTTATATTTTTCAATTAATTGATAAAAGTACATTTCTCATGTTTGTTGTTTTTTACTTAAACTGTATATTAACAGTCGTAGAAAAAGTATAGTGTAAAACTCGCACGGAATGACCATTTCCTACTCGTATGATTTGCAAACTTTCATACTCGTAGGAAATGTATGTCATTCCGTGCTCGTTGTACAATATACTATTCTCGTTATTAATGGTAATGCTTATCTTACCTGTTTCATTACGCTCAGCTGAATAGGATTCCAGTAGATCTCCAGCCTCACCTCTGAAACTTTATATTTCTAATAACATTGTTGTTATCGTGTAATAGATAAAGAAAATGTTGATGTTGAGCACATTATTGAATGAGAAAATGTCTTGGATGAAATGATATGAGCCTTCTGTTAGGACAACCTTTACATTCTGAATGGCTATACATAGGCCAATGAACTTTTGGGTAGGGTATAATTAAAATCGCTATTTTATGTTGAATTAGAAAATGCATTAAGCCACTCATTATAATAAACTACTGTCTGTCTTTCATTCGCTTATTAAAATCTTATAGAGGATTTTTTTGAAGCATGATCTAGCGAAGGATACATAACTCCAATTTTTCAACGGACTAACGATAAGCTAAGCCGGAGATAATAATGTTGGGACGTGTTACCCTTCCTACCATATACTTAAGATATTTATATCATAAGCGTAAGCAGTCCTTAGGTTCCTGCTATGTTATTTTTCTGGAAAACAATTTGAGCTTTTGCAATTCTTATTTTGAGATATGAAGATTAACAACCGCCTGATCATTCACAATACCTCTCGTTTCTATTTCCCCAAAATTTCCTAGACATTGATTTTGGGTCGAATTGGATTTCGGATGATGAAACTCTCCACCATCTTGGCATCGTCATTCTGAGTTACAACATCAAAAACCCCTGAATACCGAGTCGAATCCGACCTTTATGGACGAAATTAGTTAATCAATTTGAATTTATGAATTTAAAATTCGCAAAAAGCTCGACTACAAAAACTGCAGGTGACATCGATTTTGAGTGATGAAATTACAAATCAAAATTATTTTAATTTTCAGGCCATCTTCGTCGAGAAAACAAGAAAATTTCCTGGACTACGAGAATGCCGAACAATTTGGAAATAAGAAGAAATGTGAATCATATAGACAGAAATGTCCCTTGAGTGTTTTAGACGCGTTTAGTAGAATATCCACTATTTTTGAAGCGTTCACTTGAAACGATTGATAATAGAAAATACATAAATAATTATCGTCAGTGTTGGTTTAATAATTCGATATCTCAGCACCCAGTTAATTCTTCAATGGTCTGATGAAAAACAATGTCTTTGCAACGGGAACATAACTTATTCAAGAAAATAACGCTATGAATGTTTTTACTCCAATCAAAATACATGCACTTTTATGAATGGCTGTCGGTTTTCCTGAATGAATTCATTCCTTCCTAATTCTCATTCCCATAAAGTTTTCCCGGTATTGACGATTCCTTTAAAATATCGCCAATGAAAAATCAATAGAGCTGATTGTGGTTGCGAACTTTCAACTTAGATAGTTGACTAAACTTATGGTACACTTTTTTCTCGAAGTGATAGCTGGTACTATTGAGCTGAGCCTACATGTTTTTGAACATTCACTTTTCTTCTCAAGAATGAGCTCCATATTATTGGAAAACAATTCTTCAAATATTTATCCAGCTCAACGGCACCAGTTTAGTTGCTTTGAGAAAAATGAGTAAATCAGAATCGTTAAATGAAACCATTGGTGAGAGTAGTACAATTGAGTAGTCAGCGCAAAATTTCTTGTTTTAGACCCAACTGATGATTCGAAAAGAAGTTTAGAATGAAAAAATTACTTGACAATTACAAAAAATTCGGCAGGATTTTATTTTTTCATGGGATGATTTGGTATGACGCCCTCAACAAATTCTGAATTCCCTCTCCATAAATGGGACAATTAGGCTTTTCTACGAAAAAAGAGGTTGATAAGTTATTTTGTTCATTTTAGCGATAAGGGACGTCAAATATGGCTATATAAAATTCAATCTTACACAATTTTCTATTGAAATGCACAATGACATAATCGATTCAACAGGTAGACCATTGATGTTCATTGATCAGTATCGGAAAATGGACAATAGAGAACGTGTATGTATTTTAATAATTGTGAACATTAGGGAAATCTTTATACTCGATAAATCTGCTCAATAGAAAAAAGTACATATGAAGTCAATCAGATACTTTAATAATCCCCCATATTATAGATAGATAGATGGATAAGCTTTATTGTAAAAAATGAAAACATATATACATGAAACCAATAATACAATGTAAATGTTTATTATACCTATAAATAAAATGAATTAAATTGAATTGAAACGAGCATGTATACATTAGGGCATATTTGAAAAAGAAAAAATCAACGCAATACAAAGATTATGACAAAAAGACATTTTAAAACTTAGTTCATCGTATTATAGAAAGATAAGAATTGATATGTGAAGTATTCATTTGAACTATAGAAGCATTTTCCCATCACCCAGCAGTTAGGACTGATTTTCTGAAGTGTTTCAGATCATTGATAACTGTTATTTGGTTTGGTAAATGGTTGTAAGTTTGTATACTTCTATAAATCAGTGATTGTTTCGACAGAGATAGAGCAGGGAACGAAAAGGCAAGTTTTTTTCATTACGAGTATGTCTCTCACTGTTGACTCTTATGAACTTTTCTGTTTATGAAACATGTCGTTTCCAAAATGAAAATTTCATATATCATCAATATCTTATTGTTAGCAAAAACTGGTTTACATGATTCTCGCATTATTATTTTGAATATGAATCTCAGTGCTCGCTTTTGAAGAACGACTGCACTTTGTAGAAGAGCCTGACTTCCAGAAATCCAAAATGGAATTCCATATCGCAGATGAGTTTCAAAAACTGAGTAGTAGGCCATTAATGAAGCCGATTGTCCAAGTTCGCGGCGTATTACATTTTTTCTTTAGAGCTATTATATGGTAGTCAAACTTCAAATTTTTATCAATATTCACACCAAGAAATTTTGTAGCGGGCTTGCTTTCAATCAGCTGATCTCCCAGAGTAATTTGTTCAATATTTGATTTGATTGTGACTAAATTTGATATTTAGAGTTAGCTTATTTGCATCACACCAAATTTTAATTTTTCCAATATCTGCGGAAATAGACTGAACCAAGGCAGTATGGTCTTTATTGTGCCGCAGAATTGTGCTATCGTCTGCGAACAGTGTTAGGTGTTCAGAAATATTGGGGCAAGATATATCGTTAATGTAAAGTAAAAACAAAATTGGACCCAGAACAGACCCCCTGAGGGACTCCACTTACAATCCTTCTTTTCTCAGAAGTATTTTTACTCAATGATATTTCCTGGTTCCTGTCAGTAAGATATGATCTGAAGCAATTCAAAATTGTGCCCCGAAAACCATAGTGGAAGAGCTTCTCTAACAGAATTTCATGGCTTACGAAGTCGAAAGCTTTGGAGAGGTCAAGAAACAATGCTGCAGCTTTTTACTTAGGCTTATGTATACTTTCCCAGGAAATTGAAAATGGCGTCATTAGTATTTTTTTTGTTTTGAAAACCCAACTGTTGTTGAATTATTATATTATGTCTCTCTTAAAAGCCTACCATTCTACGTTTACCCAATTTTTCAATAATTTTTGAAAATGTTGACAGCAGTGAGATCGGTCTGTAGTTACCAGGATCATCAGTGTCACCTCCTTTATGTAGGGGTATCACTACTGAAAGTTATAAGAGAGTAAAAAAGATAAAATAAAGCCAGAAGATGCCAGGGACGAAACGTTGCCATTTATGAACCAATATCCTGAGGAACTACAATCTCCATATATATATATATATATATTATATATATATATATATATATATATATATATATATATATATATATATATATATATATATATATATATATATATATATATATGGAGGGTGATTGTATTTGGAATAGTGAACATTTTCATTTACCATTGGCGTGCGGTGTTGGGGGCGGGGAGGCCTTTTTGGGAAAAGACTATTAGGGCTTATTTCAGATAACTTCTCCTATCAGATTTAGGATCAGCATCCTCAAAAACCCCTCAATTCATATTCTCAAAAACTCAAGAGCTGATTTTAGCAGAAAAAAAATATTGTAACGTAAATAAACTTAACTTGGTTTAACTAATTTATTTAACACTTAATCTACAACTTAATTTATATTACTACGCCACTGAATAAATCGATCGTATGGGCTCGTTCAGACTGTCTACTCCCTCTTGAGGGCTGTCTATTTATCTCCGATACAGCATTCTCGATGTTTCGAATTCGGACGGTTGGCGACGGCATGTTCCAATTGTTTCCAATATTGACCGTTGTTTTCCGCGGAAGAGCGACTGGATGGTTCTCGAATATCTCCGGGGATGATCTCATCGCTGTCGATGGCAACGTGTGAGGCGACAGGTCCGGCCTAGGTTCGTTACATTGCCCCCTTCTTAAAGACATTTCGTCCCGAAATTTCATCCTTGGAGTGTGACGATATCTGCATGACTTCCCATATCTGCACGGTGAAGTTCGATGGAAGTAACACTCCACGGTCTTCATGATCGGTCGTGGAAGAGGGTTACAGCAAACCAAAATCCTGATGCCGCTGGATCTGAATATCGCCTCCAGCATACTTCTTATGACTCTCCAGTCCAACCCATCAATACCACAGGATAGTTTTGGAATTGCTAGATCCGCCAGATTCTGGTCCACCATAGTATCTCTTAGTTTGGTGAGACTCTTCCAGACATCTTCATAGGACGGTTTATCTTGGGAATGCCTCTTGGTAACTAGGTAGTAGATGTTTCTCTGGCCTTTCTTCAACTGTAGCACCCCACCAACTTCTGGATTCTGCTCCCGCAGTGTTTGAGTTGACCAAATTTCTTGAGAACACTACGGCGATGCCCCGGGACATTCGAAGATCTTCTGCCACACAGTGCGCTAGTGCGTAGTCAGCAGGCACCTCGATAAGGTCTCGTGACTCCTCTCTAGTAACTCCCATGTGGAACTTTCTGCCCGTTTGAATACAAGGACATAAACTTCTCGAACGTCATATCATCCTCCGGTGGCTTGAGGGTGCGAACTTGGTCATGGTTTCCAGCGTAAGGCCAACCTGTTGAAATGGACGACCCTTGGTTTCCTCGGGTGGCTTATGGATTCGGTACACAAGGTCGTTTATCCTTTTCACGATTTTATACGGGCCTTCCCACGAGTTCCGCAACTTTGGTGATAGTCCACGACGACGTTTGGGGTTGTACAGCCAAACCAGGTCATCAACCTTAAATCCTCCAGCGTCGGCCTTGATGTCA
Source organism: Gonioctena quinquepunctata (assembly GCA_018342105.1). NCBI lineage: Eukaryota > Metazoa > Arthropoda > Insecta > Coleoptera > Chrysomelidae > Gonioctena > Gonioctena quinquepunctata. Next base: position 84,550 of record JAFIRS010003832.1, on the reverse strand, counting down.
TAGGTCTTCTTCATTTTATCGCTGGCACTCTGGATGTTCAACCGACTCGTTCGTGGATGTCGTCCATTCTCTGCCGAAGTTTGCTGACGTAGTCCTCTCCCGCAGTGTCTTGTCCTGGCGGTATCCCAAACTTCAGGTCACAAGGCAGTCGCAGTTCTCGGCCCATTATAATACTAGCAGGAGTTTGACCGGTTGACTCGTGTACTGCGGATCGATAGGCCATCAGGAACAAATGAAGATACTGGTCCCATCTCTTTGATGGTCAGAGACAACCTTGGACAAGTGGCGGTTGATCGTCCTGTTCATCCGTTCCACCATTCCATCGGACTGCGGATGTAGGGCCGTGGTTCTTGTCTTGCGGATGTTCAGCAGTAGACATATTTCTTGGAAAAGGTTGATTCGAAATTTCTGCCTTGATCCGAGTGCAGCTCCATTGGAATACCGAATCGACATATCCACTCTTTCACCAAGACGTCGGCGACGGTGATGGCTTCCTTGTTGGGCAGGGCATAGGCTTCCGCCCACTTACTGAAGTAGTCCATTGCCACAAGGATGTATTTATTCCCGTGGTCGGATACGGGAAACGGGCCGGCGATGTCAATGGCGATTCTCTCGAACGGGCTGCCTACGTTGTACTGGCGCATCGGGTGCCTTGGGTCGTATTCGAGGTCCATTGCTAGCAGCGCATACAGCGCACTTCCTGCACCAGTCCTGACGTCAGCTTGACAATTGGCCCAGTAAAACCGTTGCCTCACTTTCTGCAGGGTCTTCGTCACTCCCAGATGTCCTCCGGCGACTCCATCATGGATTTCCTGCAGCACTTCCTCTCTTCTGTTCCTGGGAACAATTATTTGGCGTCTGTCTTCCCCACCAATATCGGCCTCCAGCACACGTTTCAGGATCCCATTGTCCAGAATAAGAGAGTTCCATTGTGCCCAATAGACTTGACAGCCGGCGAGTAACCTGCGACTTCCTGCCATGATGGTTTTCGATTGCCCTTCTTCCAGCTGACGACTAAGCCAAAGTACGGGTCTCTAACTTTGTCTTTCTGGATCTTGCTGTCCTTCCAGTTGTCATCCATTGCCGCGGTTCTACAAAGTGTTGCTTCTTTCTTCTGCTCGTCGGCAATGTGAGCAATCATCTGGACATGGTCTTCGCGACAAGGCATCTGCATTCTTATGGCTAGTTCCGGCTCGATGTTCGATCTCGAAATCGAATTCTTGGAGCTCTCGATCCAACGTGCTACTTGACCCTCAGGATTTTGAACTGTAAGAGCCATTTGAGAGCTGCATGGTCAGTTCTCAACAGGAATCTTCTTCCATATACGTACTTGTAGAAGTGTTCCACCCCTTTACAACAGCTAACAGCTCTCGCCTGGTGACACAGTAATTGCGCTCTGGTTTGCTAAGCGTCTTGCTGAAATAACCAATGACCTTCTCCTGTCCCTCCTGGATCTGAGATAGACAGCTCCAAGTCCCACGTTGCTGGCGTCCGTATCCAAAATGAATTTCCCTTGGGTAGGGGGTAGCTCAGTACAGGTGCGTTGATCAAAGCTCCTTTCAGCTTCCTGAATGAGTCTTGACATTCTTCGACCACTGGAACTTTGTTTGCCCCTCCGTGAGCCTGGTCAGTGGTTTAGCGATGTTGGCGAATCCCAGCACATATCGGCGATAGTATGTGCATAAACCAAGGAAACTTCGAAGTTGGTGAATGTCTTTGGGATGGGCCAATCCTTAACAGCTTTGATCTTCTGGTCATCCACTGCTACTCCTTCCCAGAGACAACGTGGCCGAGGTAGCGTACTTCTTTGGAACAGATGGCATTCTTAGGCTCAGCTTCAATCCGGAGTTCCTCAGTTGCAGGAATACTTCCTCCAAGTTTTTCACGTGGTCCTCAAACGATCTGCCGACCACAATTATGTCGTCGAGATACACTAGACACGTGTTCCATGAGAGTCCCTTCAGTACTGTTTCCATCAATCTTTCGAATGTGGCGGGAGCATTACAGAGCCCGAATGGCATAACGGTGAACTGCCACAATCCTGAGCCGATGGTAAAGCAGTATTTTCTCGATCTTCCTGAGCCAGTTCTACTTGCCAGTATCCACTCTTCAGATCAAGGGTCGAGAAAATCGTGGAACCAGCCAACGTGTCTAGGGTGTCATCTATTCTCGGGAGAGGGTAACTGTCCTTCTTCGTGACATTATTAAGTTGGCGATAGTCTACACAAAAGCGTGTCGATCCATCCTTTTCTTCACCAGTACGACTGGAGAGGACCAGGGACTGTCAGATGGTTCGATAACTCCTGCTTTTTCCCATATCGCTGACTATTTTGTCAGCCTCTTCCTTCTTGGCAAGAGGAAGTCTTCTTGCTGATTGCCGGATCGGTCGGGCACCCCAGTATCAATCTTGTGCTGGACCACATTAGTTCGACCCCTTTTCCTTGTCCGGTATCGAAGATGTCTTTGTACTTTTTGACTAACTCTCTTAGTTTGGGCTGTTGAGCTGGTTTTATGTCTTTGGAAGAGATGGCAACTAATTTTTCTTGTTCTGTGGGCAAGTTGTTGGGTTGGCTAATCGTACCTCGTACGCCCCGGATCACAGATTAAACTGACGAGCAGTGCCCTAAAATTGTTCCTTTCTTTAAGGTCACTGGAAAGTAATTGACATTCATGACCCTTACCGGTACAAATTTTTCAGCACGTAACAGGGTTTTCCTAGGGCAATCCTCGTCCAATTTTCTCATCATGAAGTTTGGGCTCGAACATCATCACGTCTCCACTGCTCGCACTCCCGTCCAGGCGAGCCTCCAGGATGGTTTCAGCCCTCTCCGGTACGCTTACATCTTCAGCCAACAGCACACGGATCAACTCTTCACTTCTCCCATGAAGTACCAGCTCTTCTCCGTTGACACGTAGGACGCCGTCTTTGAAATCCAATTCAAACCCTCTGGAATTCATGATGTCCATTCCGATGATTGCATCGTCTTCGATGTCCGCTACAAGTGCCTGATGTTTCACTTTAGTGCTGCCCAAAATTATTTCAATCGGTAGCTCGCCAAATACAGTAGCTGGCTCCCCTGTTGCTGTGCGTAGCTTCCAAGTTGTCGGTTCAATTCGTTCCGGTGTTCTGGCAAAGGAAGGTCCGAGAATTGTCCTAGTCGCACCTGTATCTAGCAGCATGGTGCAAGGCTCGTTATTGATGAGACCGTCTACGAAAACACCTCTGTTCTGTCGTCCCCTTCCGTGACCTTCTTTAGTTTTCCTGCATCGGAGTCGTGTTTTCGAATGTTGGACATTTGCTACGCACATGTCCAATTTTGCCACAATTCCAGCATCTTATCTGTCTTTTCTCCGGCCAAACTTCCTTCATCACTTTTCTTATGGCAGCTTCCAAGTCAGCATGCTCCTGTGAGTCTTCTTCAATACTTCGAACTTTACTTTGGTTTTTGCAGGATTGCTTTGCTGCCTCAAATTCCAAAGCGCGTGCCAGTGCGTCTACGAGATGTGTTGGACGAGCTAGTGTCAACGCTGTCTGGTTTCTGGTCACGGAGTCCATCCAAGAATGCCTGAACCGCTAATCCTCCATTCATTTCCGGTTGGCTGGTATGCGAACGAACCAAGCGTGCAATGTCAGCTTCGAATTCTTGTAAGGATTCGCCCGATTTCTGGCAGCGATTTTTCAGTTGGGAGTGGTATACGTGTTCCAAATGGGCGTGGCCATATCGTAATTCTAGATGTTTAATCAGCTGATCATAGTCCTCCTGTTCTTGGGCGGTGAGAGTTTGTAGAATATTTGTCGCTTCTCCACGTAATGCAAGTGTCAATGCTACAGCTCTTTCCCCTGCATTCCATCCGTTTGCTTTGGCCGCTGCTTCAAACTGCCGGCGGTAATTTGCCCATGGAGTTTTTCCGTCGAACTGAGGCGGCTTCATGGAAAGCTTCCCTATTTCTGAAATGACCTTGACATCTTTTATACCCTCTTGAACTTTATCCACGTTCAAACTCAAGTCCAGCATTGCATTTTCGTTAACCATCTCTGTGGAGGACGCACTATTAATTTGTTTTTCCAGCTTACTGATCGTTTCCTTTATTTTGTCCATTTCTGTCTCAACGGTTCCCATTCTTTCTTCTAGAAAATTAGCCACACCACACAATTCTTTTTTTAGGCCTTCTGTGTTTTCCAGGAACTTCTCTTCCAGGCTTCTTGAATTTTCTCGAAGCTTCTCTTCCAGATTTCTAGAAAGCTTCTCTTCCAGATTTATAGAATTTTCTTGAAGCTTCTCTTCCAGATTTCTAGCATTTTCTTCCAGTTTATTCATTACCAAACTTAAATCACCTCCGGGAATTTCGAATAAAAATGTTTCGGGGTCCTCACCTTCTTGTATAAGTCTTTCTGCAAGTCTTTCCTGGAGTACTTGCTTTTTACCTGTTGTTTCCAGTTCCCTTTCCTCCAATTCCTGTTTCAATTCCGCTACCTTCAAATCCGCAAGGCGCACTTTTCTTGAACACATTTTGTCTTTGACGAGGTATCAGTCTGTTTCACACGAAAAGTTTACAGTTTGTTAAAAATTCACTTCGCGAATTATTTTCCACGGGCCACCAGTCTATTGTCTGTTTCACGCGAAGAGTGTATCAGTTTATATTCCCACGCACAATTGTCCACTTCGCGAAAACCGGGCCACTGTCTATTTTCTGTTTCACGCGAACAGTGTATCAGTTTATATTCCCACGCACAATTGTCCACTTCGCGAAAACCGGGCCACTGTCTATTTTGGGCGTACAAAAGGTCTATCAATTTATTTTTCTGACTATCCACTCCACGATCACTTGTTTATTTTCAAAATCTCACTTCCGACACCAATTGTAACGTAAATAAACTTAACTTGGTTTAACTAATTTATTTAACACTTAATCTACAACTTAATTTATATTACTACGCCACTGAATAGCTCGATCGTATGGGCTCGTTCAGACTGTCTACTCCCTCTTGAGGGCTGTCTATTTATCTCCGATACAGCATTCTCGATGTTTCGAATTCGGACGGTTGGCGACGGCATGTTCCAATTGTTTCCAATATTGACCGTTGTTTTCCGCGGAAGAGCGACTGGATGGTTCTCGAATATCTCCGGGGATGATCTCATCGCTGTCGATGGCAACGTGTGAGGCGACAGGTCCGGCCTAGGTTCGTTACAATATTTTAAGTATTTTTCATTAAGATTTTGTTTGTAACTGTGCTAACAAAATTACGAATTACATTATTTTAGATTCTTTTTTCTTCAACATAACTACCTTCTGAAACAATACACTTCTCAACAATTCGTCACTTTTATTAAAGTTTGGGGAGTAATTTTCTGACACGCTTGCCTAATTCTAATGCAAAGTTTATCTCTATTACGTGGCCGAGTAGCATACACTTTATTTTTCAAGTGCACTCACAGAAAGAAGTCACAAGGGGTAATATACGGCGATCTGGGGTGCCGTGGTTCTGAAGGAGAATTTCTACCTATCCACTTCATAGGGAGAGTTGCATGTAAAAAGTTAAAAAGTTAAAAAGTTCCTATCAGGGAATTATGTGCGGGGGCACCATCTAATTGAAAGATTGAGTTTTGTCTCTGTGCTAAGGGCAATTCCATAAAAAATCATAAAAATCATTTTGTAAAAATTGTAGAAAATTTTGTCCGTTCAGGTAATCCAGGACAAAAGGGTCAACAATTCGTTCGTCAACTATGCCAAACCACACGTTAACTTTTTCACCGTATTGGTTTTTACAATTAATTACCCAATTCGGATTTTCGGCTGCTCAAAACCTACAACTTTGACCAGATACAACACCGTTTGTTTTGGTTTTGGTTTTCGTTAAAATGCCCTAATCCTATTGCTTTTCAAACACCTCCATACTTTGTTTTTCGTTAAATTCAGTATCCTCGCAACTGCCTTATTCTGCCATTTGAGTTGTTTCGAAATTCTGCTAAGATACGTTTGTCGTCTGGATAGTGTCTTTGATTTGAATTGTACCTCCTTGGTCTTGTCTTGAAAACCACTCCAGTCCTTGCAAACAATCTGTTGATTTTGGCAACGGTATCATGAGAAATCGATGATGATGCCTTTCATTGAATATTCCAGCAACCTGACGCGTAGATCTTTCATTATTACCAAATAAGCGGATAATTTAAACTTTTCTCCAATTGTAACTTGTAACTACTTCTTCTCCAAAAAACTTAAATCGTAGTATAAGGGCAGTTGCGAGGATACTGAATGTAACGAAACGGTATGGAGGTGTTTAGAAAAGTTAGAAATAAACAACCTATTTGGAGCAGTGATTTCCTTTTTTTTCTGCTAAAATCAGCACTTGAGATTTTGAAAATATTTGGGGATGCTGATTCTGAATGTGATAGAAAAAATAATCGAAATAAGCCTAATATCCTGTTTCCCAAAAGGCTTTTCTACCCCCTCTACCCCCTCCCCAATGGGAAATAAAAATGTTCACCATGCCAAATACTTCATTTTTCTAACAAATCACCACCCAAAATTTCAAGAAAATCGCATCATTAATAACTGAGATATTCATGAAAAGCGGAACACGCTATGTATATATTAGAAGTGACTCTGCTCTTTCTCATAGAAGGTTTTCACTCGATTTATTCTACTATATACTTTATACGGGGAATAAATATTTAACTTTTCGTGTTCCTTTATTATTCGACAATATAATGTACGAATTTGAAAAAACCCTTTATTTTAAGTTGATAATAAACATATTCAATTGACTTTGGAAATACTATACTAGATCCGACAATTGTGCATCTCAAAAATATATTTTCGCAGGAAATGTTATTGGTCAATAACCATTCTTGGATATCTGCCTTCTTCGATCCTGTTGTTGGGGCTTTATCAATCACAGTGCTATGATAACTTATCGATGACTAACTCTTGAATACTCTTCTAAATTTGTTAATAGCTGATATTCAAACCAATGCAGACATTTTTTCAACCGAAGCAGACATTTTTTTCACAATAACAAGTCTTTGTTTTCTAACAAAAAAATAAGTGTGCTTGAAATGAACTGAAATAAAAAACAACTGGTGTATTTTAGTTTCATTTTATGCTTGTCCTTATCTTGCACCACCCACCACCTCAGACTTTTCAACACATTTTTCATTGGAATTTTACCAGGATCGCCCAATGGTGTAATCTTTGAATACCTAAGTTCCATCCAGAAGTACAAACTGACATAAACCCTCCTCCTTCATGAACCCATGTGAAAAGTATATACGTATACTGGCGATACTAGTCAGTTCCATTAAACCACGGAGAGGACAATATTTTCTGAATATGAAACAATTTTATCCGAATTATCCATTGAGATTCCTTTTTAATTTAAAATTTTTAAAAAAAAAAAGGAATTTAATTAATATATATATAATATATATATATATATATATATATATATATTTGTAATAGTTTTCTTGAATCCTTCCTGTATATTTTTTTTTCCCTAGTTTCTTGGGTTATTGGATTCCACAATTATTGATACGTGTATTTGTTAAAAGAGTTTGTCGGGCCTGGACTTCTTCAGTTTTATTTATTTCATAATTCTCTATAATAAACAATAACAATTTTCAGATTTTTTTTTTGTGACAAGAACAATTTTGTTATTTTTTATGAAAACATATCATCATGTAGGGATACTGAGTGATGTGTAGCGGTCAATTTATATTAAAGAGTTTTCCATTTTGGAATTTTTCCATAATGGAGTCCTATCAACATGTTTCTTGTTCTATAGGAGGTCGGTAGTGCATGCTGATTCAAACATGCGCGTGAGTTCGTATTCAGAATTGCAGATTGTTTCAATGGGGATAGGATCAACATTTAGGTTTAGTTTGACATTGATATTCCGTTCGTTTTAACTAGGAGTTGTTTTATTATTATGAAAGGTTCAAGAATCTAGAATTTGTTAATTATATGAGGTGTAATGATTTGGCTGAGGTTGTTGATGTCAGTTCGTCGTTCATGGCATTACTATTTTTTTTAATGTGTATCATTTCTTTAGTTGTCTTTTATAGATGTTGCTATCATTATCTAGTATTTTAGTATTTTTAAAAGGTTGTGATTTTCGAAATAATATGTTTATTCAGGGCTGTACTGTTTTCATGTACTTGTGTCCTTTGATTCTATTCTCTATATTGGGATGTCATTCAATGTACACTTCATTAATATTGCAGGGATGCTGTAAATAACTTTGATTTTTTATTTGCGGACTTACTTTTAGGGTGTACCATTTTTCTCATAATCTACTGAAAAATGGTACACCCCAAAAGTAAGTCCCGACAATAAAATCAAATGTTATTTACAGCATCCCTTGCAATGATTGTAATGAAGTACATTGGAATGACATCCCAATATTAGAGAATAGAATCAAAGGACACAAGTACATGAAAACAGTACAGCCCTGAATAAACATATTATTTCAGAAAATCACAACCCTAATTTTAAAAAATACTAAAATACTAGATAATGATAGCAACATCTATAAAAGACAACTAAAAGAAATGATACACATTAAAAAATATAATGCATGAGACAGCTGACTCAAACCTCAGCCAATATTACACTCTATATAACAAATTCTATCTACCTATATAAACAACCCTAGTTAAAACGACGGAAATATCAATGTCAACACCTAATGATCATCTCCATTGAAATCCAAATTGATACCGATCTACCACAAGGCCTGTCTGAATCAGCATCGACACCGACTATAACACAAGCATGTTGAAGGACCCATTATGTGGAAATTCAATAGGAAAACTCTTAATATAAATTGACCCTACATCACTCAGGTATACCCCATATCAATGATGATATGTTTCATAAAATAACAAAATTCTTGTCACAAAAAAAAAAAAATCTGAAAATTGTTATTGTTTATTATAGAGAATTATGAAATAAATAAAACTGAAGAAGTCCCAGGCCCGGGACGAAACGTCTTTTAACAAATACACGTATCAATAATTGTGGAATCCAATAACCCAAGAAACTAGGGAAAAAAAATATATATATATATATATATATTGTTATGATATGGTATATATGTCAAATAAAAAAATAAAAATGGGGCACAATGATATTTAAACACTGCATAAATACCTGCTATGATTGTTTTTATAATGTTTTTCTGTACGGTTTGCATCTTGAAAACCTTTGGCCATATTCTAGTCGACGCAGATAATTCAAAAGGGTGGCAATATAGTTTTTCTATTATCATCATTATGTTTGATCAGTTCATTCAATTGGAACAACCTATAAAAATATACAAATCCAAATTAAGAAATAAATATTCAGAATTCAACTTAACATTATATTTATATGCAAGAAACATCCTGTGTACAAATTCAGAACCAAAAGGAAACATGACAGGCAAATGTCCTATTATTTTTCTTCTAAATGATCAAAATAATAAAATTTAGATAGAAAATGGAAAATGTCAACTTTGAAGAAATATTTGTAAATAGTACTATGTGTAGAAATCAAATTTGTAAATAACATAAGTATAATAGGTAAAAAGTTGAGAAATTTGTTTAAAAAAAGGTGCTAACAGTGAAAATTGATAAAAGATAACAAAAAGTGAGGGTTACCAAGGAGAAAGAAAAATAAAAAAAGTCGAGAAAGGAAAATGAAAAATGAAGCATCTGAGAGGCATTCATGGATACAATCAACTGTGTAACAAATCAGGAGAAAAAACTTGAAAGAAACCACTTACCAAGAATTGGTTACTAGCAGTAAGAAGGCCGAATTTTGCAAACTAACCACAGAACATTCCTGGATTCGTTTGAGTGCAAGAAATGCTCATAACAGTTATTTTATCTTCATAAACTCAATCAAGTGGGAATATTCATCGAACTGTCACATTCTCGGTTACAAAAAACATATTCTTCTTCTGAAAGATAAACGCCATGTGAAGTGGAATAAAAATAGAAAAAACCGAAGTGCAGTCTTCTTCACAACAAAATTAAAAAAAAAAAATTTGTTTAAAAAAAGGTGCTAACAGTGAAAATTGATAAAAGATAACAAAAAGTGAGGGTTACCAAGGAGAAAGAAAAATAAAAAAAGTCGAGAAAGGAAAATGAAAAATGAAGCATCTGAGAGGCATTCATGAATACAATCAACTGTGTAACAAATCAGGAGAAAAAACTTGAAAGAAACCACTTACCAAGAATTGGTTACTAGCAGTAAGAAGGCCGAATTTTGCAAACTAACCACAGAACATTCCTGGATTCGTTTGAGTGCAAGAAATGCTCATAACAGTTATTTTATCTTCATAAACTCAATCAAGTGGGAATATTCATCGAACTGTCACATTCTCGGTTACAAAAAACACATTATTTTGAGTGAACTTATTCTTTTTCTGAAAGATAAACGCCATGTGAAGTGGAATAAAAATAGAAAAAACCGAAGTGCAGTCTTCTTCACAACAAAAGTTCAATATAAATTGAACCAGAAAATGGTAGATCACAGGGGAAAAACAACTACTTTCCTGGCAAATACCACGCATAACGTTGAATGATATTCACCTGAAAATCCATGCATACCTCCATATAAATGGACATTGAATGCAAATGTTTCTTTCTGATAAGCTCGATTATGTTTAATTCATGTCGTGTTCGCCTAACAATCCGCATTTTCAGGCTTTTTGGCCCTCATCAGTACGGAGTAGTCACCAGCCAGAGGTCCGAAGAGCTCTGACCGAAGCGAGACACAACATAAACAGAACCATCATCGAGTCCATAACACCTATAGGTACGCCGGAAAAGAAAACTTTTAACTGGCGATACCTAGAGACAGAAAGAAACACTCCGAAAATCTCCCACTTCGATAGGTTTCTACATAAAAGATTCCTTCTCAGTAGGAGTGGCAAGCCCGACTAGCATATAGTGGAAGATAAACGCCATGTGAAGTGGAATAAAAATAGAATAATCGAAGTGCAGTCTTCTTCACAACAAAAGTTCAATATAAATTGAACCAGAAAATGGTAGATCACAGGGGAAAAACAACTACTTTCCTGGCAAATACCACGCAGAACGTTGAATGATATTCACCTGAAAATCCATGCATACCTCCATTTAATAATTTATTCCAATTTAATTATATTATATTATATTATATCACTATATTGAAATATAAGTGGATAAAAAGGGCTTCAAATCACGCGCGATTTTTCGAGCACGACGGCGCAGCCGGAGTGCTCGAAATAGAGCAAGTGTTTTTAAGACCAGTTATCCACGAATACTTTACGCTATTTTTTTTATTGGTGCACTTTGAAATCATATATACTGGTATTATTACTACAAGAAATAGAAATAAGAACTAATAATGCAAAATGGTTGAATTCTTGATGTGACATCAGTATACCTTTCGTTGTCATGGAAATGAGAAAAACAGATATTCATTTGCAATTTGTTATCAAAGATCAATTTTTGTTGTCACCAGAGCTCGAAAATGAATTATTATAATATCGATTTTTTGAATAGTGAGGCAGAATTGCGGTTAATACCGCGAAAATCCAGTGATATATAAAAAAGAATATGAAAAGTTCATCAAATGGATGGAGGAGCAAGAGGTATCACATATAAATGAACGAATTGTTAGTAATATTTTATTTGACGTTACAAGGTACTCCTGTCAGATCAATAATAAAAAATTTGTCATTTAGACTTCACGTTTCTCGATCTGTTGATGTTGCCATGGTAACCTTAAAAAAACGCGCGTTTTTTAAAGTTCGATTTAAATACGCTGAGGCGTGCTTTAAATGGGTAAAATGGGGCACCAATAGAAAAAAAATATATGATATACCTAATTAATGAAAAATTTCAAACTTTATACTATATAAAAAGTTCAGTTCCTCGATAAAAGGTATTTATAAACAAAATCACTCACGAAGATCAGTTTCACTTTCACTGTCGTCATCCAAATTGATAATAAACTTTTCTTTGGGAATTTTTTCTATATCCATATATGACCACTACACCTTTCTAATATGGGAAACATACTTGGCCCAGCTGCTATTAGGAATGTTTGCAGTTTCTGTTTGAATAAGAGCTACCATAGTTGAACGTAAGGTTGGAGAAGTATTATTTCTTCGAACTGCTGACTCAAGCTGATGCCATCTATGTTCAATTGGTTTGAACATACAGTGATAAGAAGGGAGTCTGAGGACCGAATGTCCTAAGATTTCAGCCGATGAATTACAGAAATATTTCTTTTTCATCGAATAACTGCGTAAAACTTCTAGTAACTGTTTTTTTGTGTACTTTTCCTCATAGTACATATCATTATTGAACATATATTCTTGTATAGTGGCTTTGGTGTCATATGAACATGGTGCTTTATCTAGTCTCCGACTGTGGTGACTATAATACTGTTGGGTGGAATATTTGGTATGAGTTTATTTTGGAACCAGTCTTCAAATAATTCGGCTGTAGTATCATCATGATAATCGACTAAAGAGTCCTTAATATTCTTTGCCGATAAAGACAACGCATTTGATATAAAACCATTTTCGGTTCCTGCGTGAATTATCGTAATGCGTTTTCCTTTATTAGACGGCGCATTAGTTTGGCACACGTCAGATGAGTCTACCCAACTTTTGTTTGGAATATCGTGTGTATCGAACCAAGTTTCGTCCAAATACACTACTGTTCTACCATATTCTCTAAATTCGTTTATTGCCAATAAATATTCAAATATCCATTGCTTAAGGCGCACAGATTCCATCAAGATTTTTCTGCTACTAGTGAGTTTTTTAAATTTAAATCCGTTTTGTAAAATAGACTTCCTTAAAGTATTTTTGCAACACTGGATATAAGGCATATATAGTTCTTCGAATTATATCTACATCACAGCCATCTAGTTTCCTTGAGTCTTTTCGTTTCTTTTTTTTTTTTAATAGGGTTACTTACTATTATAAACACTGTGGAATACGGTGTTTTTGTTAAAGAAGCAATTTCTTGCACAGCTTGATCCTTGGACAATCCACGTTCCAGAAGGGAAGTATAAACAGTTAATATAATTTGTTTCCCATGAGGGTGTAACATTTGTCGACTAGTGGTACTACGACCACCAGTTGAAGTACTAGCTTCAGGATGAGCTCATGGACGCCACATTTTTCACGTCACAAAAATTGAATAGACACTTTAAAATAGACAACTGACACAACGGAATATTAGGTAGGTAATGACTAAATGTTGTTTAAATTTCCCCCTTTTATTTCTGAAATTGGAAAGCGGTCAGTTCTCAAAACAGTCTTGTTTTCCAAATCTGGCAGGTAATTTATTTTGTAACCGTAAATAGACCATTATTGCTATAATCACGTTACTGAAAGTCTGGTGGCCAGGTAAGTGAATTTTATTATTTACACACATTTAAACATATCCTTACCAAGTGATCTGAATCAACCTAACGAGATTTTTTTTTATCAAATAAATTTGAATATAAAACTGTCAATAGAAGCCAAAAATAATGGAGAGCCCACTATTATTAAAATGCCAAACTATTTCATGAGATATTTTAATCCGGACCTGGGAATCTTCCAAGGGACACACATTTTTATTGCTTACCTATATTTCGAACAATAGGTAATAATGAGGGTCGTCGGCTAATATTGATTTACGACCTTCTTATATTTCTGGTGTGACCATACCAATAGGCAGGCAGATTATAAATATTCCACTTCCAATACCCTAGTCGTTCCTGACGAAATATTCAGTTATTTGTAGGATAAGCCATCAAACTCCTATCTTCCTTTGAAAATTAAAGACTAAATCTCTAAAATTGTATGTGGTAGTATATAAATAATAAATAAAATACAAAGTAACCTATGGATAACTTGAAATAAACTACGTCTATGGGACGAAAAATCCCAAACTTCCTGTTTCATATATAAAAATGCATTCAAACCAGTTTTATTCGAACGTGCGAATCGTGTGTGAGACGGGCAAGCATGATCGAGTGCTCCGGCTAGGGGATGATATCCAATGTCAGCCGTAGCGACATGAAAAACCACTAAAAATGTTGGTCGCCCTTAAGATCAGAATGAAAAACATCCTGAAATACTTTATTGTTTTAATTGATTGCCTTTTTATGACCGTGTAGATTATGCATGTGGATTGTAAACACGCCACCAGAGTGAAAGGGTGTTAAACCATCGCAGGGAGAACATTTTAGATTTTATTAAGGTGCAGTATGAATCATTTGAAACTAATTCCATCAATTTGTTGTCGTGTAAACATGTAGGAAACTTCAGGGGATGTGGTGAGAAGTTTGGGTCCCCACTTCATGGAGTTTTGTTCAATGAACATCTGTAATTGATAGTTGTCGCAGTTATAAACATGTTCAAATCATCAATTTCAGTTTTTTCATATATTAACCGATCAAATTTGATTCAGTGAGTTTGGAATAACCATATGAACATGGTCTTGCTCTTATTTGGCGCCCTAATGTATGTTATCGAGTTGAGAAACTTGTAGCTCTTAGTATTAGCCATAATAATCTTCGAAATAATTTTCGCCGTGGAGGTTAAAAATTTGGTGATTCCTGGTTTTGCAACTTTTTATCTAACATATTTCCATTTTGAAAAACTTCATATGCTTTTCGTATGTCTCGTGGCGTTTGGAACACCTGATATATTTTCCCAATACCATTATGAAAGTATACAAAAAACGCCAATCATGGTCATTTACTGGGAAATGAAATTATACCACTTATTTTGAGCCTTCCAAAAATAACATGACATTTGATGCGTTAACAACACCATCAGTTATATACATTATCATCCAAAATAAATCTAGAATGTTCAGCGAATTTCTATGCGTCACTGAGTTGATTTTATTCGATAGTTAGGAAAAAACTTTTTAACAAAAAATTTAACCAACGAAAATATCAACTGAGAAGCAAAAAATAAAATAAACCCTCTTAGACTCAATGATAATTGAACTCCTAAACTAATGTGAGTAACTAATTTTGAGTCGGCGTCAAACAAACGAGCAATTGAATTAGGTAAAGCGTAAAATGATGGCAGCGGAATGCACGGCGGCGTTTTGAATAATTCTTCAAAGTAATATAATGATTTTCATTGATTATTTGTTTGGCGCCGACTCAAAATTAGTTACTCACATTAGTTCAGGAGCTCAATTATCATCAAGACTGAAAAGGTTTATTTTATGTTTAGCTTTTCAGTTGATTTTTTCGTCGGTTTAATTTTTTGTTAAAAAGTTTTTATTTTTAACTTTTTTGTGGCTAAAATCAACCAATCTACTCAGTTGACTCCAGGTATCCATTATGATGTAGTGTCGTCAAAACTATCTATATGTGTGCAAGTTCCAACAGAATCGGTTCACAGGTGAAATTTTAATTAATATTAATTAATATTTTTCTACCCTCAGGCGTGGATAATTTTCATCCAAATCCGAAAATGACTAACTGTAAAGTATACCCTGTCCATTAAAAAAAGAATCATCTAAATCGGATAACCCAGTACAAAGTTATGAGTGGTAGAATCGGTTAACGGGTAAAAATTCAGTGGATGAACGATAAATATCCCCTTTTTTTCTACCCTTAACGAAGACATTTTCTCGTCAAATTCGAATGGGATCAACTTCGAAATATACCCTATCCAATAAAAAAAGAATCAAAATCGTACTGCTCTGTGGAAAGTTATGCGTGATCATACATAAAAAAAATATACGCGTCTAGAGAACCTCTTCCTTTTCGTCGTTTAATAAAAACTTTTTAACAAAAAATTAAACCGACGAAATACGGAACTGAAAAGTGAAAAATAAAATGAACGTTCTTAGTCTCAATAACGAAGCTCCCAAACTAATGTAAGTAACTAATTTTGAGTCGGCGCCAAACAAACAAGAAAATGAATTAGGTAAGGCGTAAAATGATGGCATCGAGTTGGGCGGTGACATTCTGATAATTTTTTTGAAGTTATTTAATGATCTTGGTTGATTGTTTGTTTGGCGCCGACTCAAAATTTGTTACTTACATTAGTTTAGGAGCTTAGTTATTGAGACTAAGAAGGTTTATTTTATTTTTTACTTTTCAGTTCCGTTTTTCGTCGGTTTAATTTTTTGTTGAAAAGTTTTTATTTTCCAATTTTTTGTGGCTGAAATCTACTAATTACTAACTGCTTGTTTTTTTATTACTTCCAAAATACT
Source organism: Gonioctena quinquepunctata (assembly GCA_018342105.1). Taxonomy (NCBI): domain Eukaryota; kingdom Metazoa; phylum Arthropoda; class Insecta; order Coleoptera; family Chrysomelidae; genus Gonioctena; species Gonioctena quinquepunctata. The sequence continues at coordinate 68,333 of JAFIRS010003832.1, read as the reverse complement.
TACTTACCCACCTTACTTCAACTCTTACCAGTTAAATAATATGATTACCTACTTTTACTATTTGTTGTAATATAAATCATTTTTGTTGTTCTGGTTAGTTTATTTCATTACTTTGTATATCATTCCATCCTCTCATAGAATATATTTATTGTGATAATGACACTAGCGATCTGTCATTGTCAACTACATATGTGTGCCAATGTTCACAAGTGAAAAATCAATTATCCCCTATTTTTCTACCCGTAAGGGTGGATAATTCCATTAGAAATCCAAATATGATCCACTATGAGGTATACCCTATCTGATAAAAGAAGAATCATCCAAATCTAAGATCCCAGTACAAAGTTATAGCTGATAGAATCGGTTAACGGACCAGAATTCAGAGGGTGAGTGATCAAAATCCTTCATTTTGCTACCCTCAGGGGTGGATTTCATATTTTAAATTCGAATGAGACCAACTTCGAAGTACACCCTATCCACTGGGAAAAGAATTATCGAAATCGGACGTCTCAGTAAAAAGTTATGCGTGATCATACATAAAAAAATAAAATAAAAATAAAAAAATATACGCGTCGACTAGAGAACCTCCTTATTTTTGGTTTCGTCGGTTAAAAAATATACGCGTCGACTAGAGAACCTCCTCCTTCTTGGTTTTTTCGGTTGAAAAACTAGTGATTGTTGGGAGAAAACTCTCTGCAGTTAATCCAAACTTTCGGGTATCTTCATTTCCAACATCAGAAAAGACAACAAAGTTAAATTATTCTCATTGGTAGGAATATAGACTAAAGTTGTACTTCATATCTTCGTTGATCTAGGTTTCAATAATGTTAAATATTAAATAAATCATAAATTGTATAAAACAATTGTGAAGTGAAGTTATTATAGTAGTGGAAACATACGTTGAAGTTAATGAGTTAATGAATTAAAATATTAATAAAATTGTCTGCTGCATGTGGCATGATTAATATTGTCACGTGGTAGGGTTGCTACCACGACTTAGAGTTTTGCTGAGAGAGTTCAATGAAAAACGGAATAAAAAAACAAAGATAACAAAATATATTTTATATAAGGGCAACAATTGTGAGGGGGGCAAATTAAAAAAAAATAAGGTTTACTCACAAATTCTCAATGATTAAACATTCTGGGATGTCAAGTGGACACCCTGTTGCCACACGGCAACCGTTCCGAGAACCGTCCTCTAGCCGGGACCCAAATCCCCGTTGGTATGTGGATTTTTGTTTACAATCGTGATTGTTAAAATAAACTCAATAATGAGAAACACCGAACCGAACAACTTGATTCATCCAGTCCTTAAACCCCTTGTTTGTAACTCCAACACCAAGATTCATTAGGGAATTGTATATTTTTCCAACACGAAGAATTATTAGGGGATTGTATATTTCTTGGTTGAAACCCTTGGTTAAATTCCTTATTCTCCATTTGGGAATTCATCATTCCATTCGAGCTGCATCAGTACTTCAATCACATCGGGGATTCATCAGAATTCTCAACCAATACAGTCAAAACAGTTTCTTAGGCACAGGCATGGTACATTGAAGCTGACAATCATCGTCTCCGTGTTCCTATTCTCTGGCAGTCTCCAAGATGGGGGAATGAACATAAAACAAACTGTCTCAGCAAAAATAATTTTCAGAATTTTACAAAGTCCATTAATTTCAAAACAAAAATAATCTATTCAGTTATCCAAGTAATCAAGTTTTGTCCAATAAATTCAATAAAATAATGTAATACGGTGGTGTTATTTCTTTAATTTATGGTTGACCAACTTTCAAAATGGTTTTATATAATTATAGACTTTATTTAAAACTAACCCTATTTTTTCAATTAAAAATATTACATTCTTATTATTTCTTCACCAGCAAACATTTTACAATCCAACTACTTTCGAAATGGTATATCTCCAAGATCAATTTCCGCCTTGAAATTGGGATATAATAGATCAATTTCGTCTTAGATTGATTTTTCCGAAGAGCTCTTTCGGAAAATTCACTCTGTCAGAAATCCATTCCACTTTTGCTCTAACCCCAAAAAATATATATAAATTAACCATGGAAAAAATAAATTTACTTATTTACGAACTATACGGTTCGAATATGTATTCATAATTCTTTCTTGAATCAGAACGCTACCTTTTTTTCACCAGTTACCATATACTTATGTTTGAATTTTCCACAACGTAAATAATCTTCCTATTGGTTTCCGATCACATTTGAATGGATATTTCATTATAAAGTTGTAAGCATTTTATTTATCTCAAATACTCAATGAATATTCATTTGAGATATTTCTGACAAAAACGTACAAACTAAATTGGGTGTACAATCGGGAACATCCTGAATACATATGGAAGAGTCCTACTGAATTGCCACTCACCTTGTTCCTTTAAAAGTTCTCCGTAATAATAATATAATTCGTGGCGATGCTTTCGCCCTGTACGTAGAGTCCAACAAATCGACATATTTTCGTCGAAATAATTCTCTTTCGCTTAAAAAAACATTATTAGTGGACCGTCCCCCTCACGAAAATTTCAACCAAGAATTCAACAAACCTTGACCTAAATGAGGAAGTGATTGAAAATAAAACAAGTCTACATACCTGACATACTCTCAATTGTTTTCATACTTTATGGAATCAAATGAAACCTATCATATTTCACAAAAGCCTGCATTTTTAGAAAACATTATCTTTGATTTTAAGAAACTGGGATTACTTTTGTACATTATCAAAATTACTGCTAGACCAATTATCTCAAATCATAACCACTACAAAACTCTGTATTCTCAAATTCACATTAACGAAATATTATTTTTAGGCTTCGTATATGGAAATATTACTAAAACATATTTTACTGTTATATTTTTTGTCCCTTTGAAAATTCTTCAAAATTGTACTCATATAGATGTGGTATCTTCAATATTTTGTTCCCACAAACACGTTTCTACAGTTGATATTCGTTCCATGATGAACTTGACACTATAATACACGATAATCATCTTTCTCATTGCGAAAATACAAAAAATATCTGCCTGAAGAAAAGCTTTCATTCGTTCTCTCGACACATCTCCCAAGCTCTCCTTCAGTTCATATGATCACTTCTCGCTATTCCACGACATGTTCCAAGCCTCCCTTCAGTTTATGTCTTCTCGAGTCATTCCCTCGAAACACACTCGTTAAATACAAAAATCAACAACAAGGCGTATATGAAGCGTGTTAATTCATCAAAGTACTTTTCATTATATATTTAATCATATTCAATTTTTTCAAAAACTATTACATTTTATTCTAGGCATTGAACATACCATCACTTCATAACTCGGAAAAACCATTCTAAGAAAATAAACGGAAATGTGTAAAATCACCTTTTGGAACCACTACTAGACCATATCTTTCGTATTCTCAAACTGACAATTTCACTTTTCGCATTTTCACTAAGCATATGCCTATTCGAAGGGCTATTTGCAAGATAGTTATCCTCCCAGTGCTGGCTAGGCAATGTTTTCAAGACCTATACACGTGTTTCTTTGAAAAAGTTTTTTTTTCTAAAATGAACTTTGACTTCCGATATATGTTAGTAATCATAAATGCAAAAAGGGTAAAATCTAATATAAAAAGGGAAACTTCAAATCTTTTCATCTCACAGCGAAAAATATCAGAACTTATTATTACCACAAAACAACGACTGCACAAAAGTACATAATTTCCATATTGATCGTAGAACAATCAAATCAAAATTGTTATCAACAAACAATTATACAAGAATTCGACATTTGAAAAAAAATTAGCTCGAGGTACTTCAAGAGATTTATTATGGAGAATGAACCTCCGAAATCGAAAACAAGGCACCTCCTCCATATGTCACGTGGTTAAGGTCGCTACAACGATTTAGTTCGAGTTTTGCTGAGAGAGTTCAATGAAAAAAGGAATAAAAAAACAAAGATAACAAAATATATTGAATATGAGAGCAACAATTGTGAGGAGGGCAAATACAAAAGAAATAGTTTACTTACATTATCAAATTCTCAATTATTAAACATTCTGGGATGTCCAAAGTGGACACCCAGTTGCCACACGGCAACCGTTCCGAGAAGCGTCCTCTAGCCGTAAAGAATGCTACACACGTTACGAAAAATCGTTACGATTGGACGGTACAGTTTAAACTGTTTCGTAGTGCCCACACACGTACAGACACGTACTAGAAAACTGTACGATTATTCATTCGTTGATATGGCTTCGACTGACGATGCGTTAGCAGTTGTTGGTTTAGTATTCGCCATAAAAAAGCAAAAGAAAAAAAATTCAAGAAAAAGAAAAAACACGTATTTGGTGTAAAGAATGGCTAATAAAGAAGCTCATTCCCATGTTAATTTATTAAAGGAACTGAAGGTATTTCCTAAAGATTGGCATAATTTTTAACGAATGGATAGTGATACTTATCCACATCTGCTGTCCATGGTATCGCCAATAATTGAAAAGCAAGACACAATTATGAGAAATGCTATTCCTCCCCATGATAGGCTAGTGGCCATTCTAAGGTTTCTAGCAACAGGAAGAAGTTATGAAGATCTGAAGTACTCTAGCATTATTTCACCTCAAGCATTGAGTTAGATTATACCAGAAACATGTGAAGCAATAAACAATGTTCTACGTAAGGATAATCTTTGCACTTAATTTTCCATAGACAAGTTTCATTGCGATACATCGCAATAAATGCTTCTAGCCACTCGCGGGACGAAGCCATTTAATTATTACAAGCAAACGCACGCACAACCATTCGGACCACGATCCACGCAAAAACTGAAAAGACTGGGCACACACGTTACGATTATCGACACAGTTTCTTCCGATTCCGATTTATTTATCCAAAATTTCACACTGCTCCGTTCAACTGTACAGTTTTATAAAATCGGACAAACTGTACAGTTTTTCTCATATACACATGTAGATTTATCGTTGCAGTTTGAACTGTACCGTCCAATCGTAACGATTTTTCGTAACGTGTGTAGCATCTCTAACAAATCAATCTCCCCGTTGGTATGTGGATTTTTGTTTACAATCGTGATTGTTTGAATAAACTCAATGTTATGAAACGTATAATCAAGAAATATCTAAATTGGAACAAAAGTTGATGATAATAATGGTAAAATATTGACTTTGATTTAAACTATGCCTTTCGTGACAATATAAATGGGAGTTTTGAAATATTTCCGCATTTTTTTGACAATTGAAACATGTCTATATGTCACTGAGTTTAGTGATACCGACTGTTGGTGTGTGTCTGTCGATTCTGGATCTGAGTTTTATTCAATTTGTGATATTTTAGTTGAATTGAAATTGTTACTGAATGCTGAATTCCTTTCTAATGACAGTTAGTGGGAGTAAATCTCACTCAAATGATCAATATGAGTTTATTAATTTATGCAGTTCTTCTCTTGAGAAATGAAAGCCATTTTATATATTCCAAATCTCAATTAAAACAAATAAGTACTCGATCTACTCAATCCATGGATCCTTACATAAATAACTTCAATATAGAAAAAATCCAAACGAAAACTATCCACAATAGCCATGCCTTCGGTGATATACCTGGGAGTGGAATTGGACTGGCGTATGAACTTGCACAAGCACATCTCGTTAGCGTTACAGAGGAAGGGGCTGCTATCAACCGCACATATCCCCTCATTGCACGCAACTTGTCGCAAGAGACTAAGCTTAGAATATACCTACAAGCAAATTATAAGAACAGCAATTAGTTACACCAGTCCAATATTTTGCAGTCTGTCCAAAACTCAACTATCGAGACTGGAGAAATTGCAGAATAAAGCACTCCGTATCGCCATAAATAGCAATAGATACATCAGACTGGATGATCTGCGCCAACTTGGAAACAGAGAAAATCACAGATTTTATGAACAAAATTTCGGATAAATTCCATAGATACCATTTCCCTGAAAGTCCACTCACAGCAGACATCACGAACATCAGAGCCAATCGGTCCAGAAAGCACGGGGTCATTTTCCAGAATTTGGAATTATACAATGAAATCGAATAATGATAAAGTAAACGACGAAATTCATAAAATATGAAACCCCACAAGTGGGGGAAGCAGGTAAAATGTAACATAATTTTTTAAAGCTGGTTTTTCTTTTTCATTTTCCATTATCAATATTGTAAATAAATAAAAATATTAATGATAACTACATCAAGAATTATCGGAGACAGGAAACATTTTCACTAGACGCATAAACAAAAGTAGGAGGGGTCTCAAACAAGAACTCTCTAAATAAAAATTAAGCTAGTATGTCAAAAAGGGTACCTGATAACACCAGCAGGGGCTTCTCCTCCTTGGGAGGAAATGACGGCGGTCTAATGTCCCCAAACCACAGCCACAACTCCTTTCCCTTTTCCAACCCCACCAGGAAGAGGAACAAAAAAGAAGCTGTTCAATGTAAAAATGTATATAGTAGTTAAGTTTTATAATGTATTGTGTAAATAGTAGACAATAAATAGTATTGATTGATTGATTGGTGGCTGGTCAGGTTGACGAGAGTATCGATATCTGAGCCAAGCAACGTCGGGCGCGTTTAGTACTTGGATGGGTGACGACCTGACAAGGAAGGTGCGCATTAAAATGCCCTAACAAATGTAGCATAGTAGTATATTCGCAGCTGCAGGCATCTTATCAATGAGCACGAGATAAGATGATAGATATGCCGTCCTTCGGAGCTGACGTTGAGATGGCGGTCCCGAGTTCATAGATGTTGAGCTCGTTAAAGAACCCTACCTCTGAAAAACCAGAGAATTCGGCAAAATTTCCGGTTGGGGGGAGTGTGGTCACCAGCGTCGGTGTTTAGCCCTGGTCGCAGAAATAGGCCGACATTAAATAAAGCAAAAAAAACAAATTCAATTGTAGAAAGAGAAAGATTGATGGGTTCAGCGATTTTCTGTTTGTATGTACATCTTGAAGAAAAATTTTCAGAATTAATGTTATGGAGCTCATCAAGATTCATCAAACGACGTATAATTTGCCAATATAGATGTGGAAATGAAAAGAAGGCCTCAAGTTCGTCTACAAATCCGGGAAAACTATTAATTATTTTCCTTTTTTGACGGAGGCAATGAGTTTTTATACTGCCCCATAAACATTAGATGAATTATTATATTGCTTGGAACTTTGTGAATATCATAATGCACCAGTTAGTGATGGAACTTCTTATGAATTCATCAGACACTTTCCTCAGAACTGGTTTCTATATCTGTGATGCCTCTTCAACAAAGTTATAAATGGCGTCAAACTATGTCGACCATATTACACATAAAATAAGTAAAAAAATGTGTTCGAGTGAAACGGTTTTATTGTAATAATGAAGCAGATACTGTACTGAAAGCTAAAAAATAGTTAGGTAGGTACCAGTCATCACACCACTCTCCTCATCAATGTAGGGCATTGATCAGACTAAAATGAAATCGTGGGGCTCGTCGATTTTCCATTCTCTACAGCCAAACGTCATATCAGTATATGCTTTGGATGCATCTTCCCTTTAGACAAGTTATGCAATGTAAAAGTAAAGCCGTTACTATCATCGTGCGACATCACAGAACGATCATTTACATATTTACTCAGGTTACGCTACGCCCCACGATTTTATTTTGATCTAATCAATACTCTTAATTGATGAGGAGAGTGGTGTGATGACTGATACCCGGTACCCACCTAATTATTTTTTAGCTTTTAGTACCTCATCTGCATCATTATTATGTTTCTTCACAATAAAACCGTTTAACTCAATTTTTTTTTTACTTATTTTATTTTTTAGCAATTAGTACATCGGCTGCATTATTATTATGTTTCTTTACAATAAAACCGTTTAACTTAAAATTTTTTTTACCTAATTCATCATTCACCCTAATAACGCCACACAATCCTCGACACGATACGAAATCTTGACTTGGGTGGAGGATTCATGCTTGAATCACGATTCTTAGTTGACAAAGTCCTTTGTTCTGATTAGATACCTAGATTTCAGTTTCAATGTATTGACTGACTAAACTCTATGATCCACCATTTTGTTTCGGACGCCATCTTGGATTTTGAATTTTTTAATGGTGTACTGTATTCTACTAGTCAAGTCCTTTCAAAAATATCGTCCCTGCAGAAAGCATTGTCGTGACTCATCTATAGGGTAGGTGATCTGTGGCTGGAGTCGGAGAAGGAGAACAGTTTCAAATCTCGTCTCGATGAGGCCAACTCATGCTACCGTGGCTAGAGAAAATTCTACGTATACACAAAGTACGCAGTGCGCATGCGTGTAAAGAACGTACGACGCATATGACAGAAAGAGTAAAAACAACAATTCTCACGCTTTTTCCTTTCAGCTACCGATTAAAGTCGGAGAAGGGGAAGTGTTTCACTTTTCATCTGGTCCAGGCAATTTTTCCTACCACGCCTAAAGATGTTTCACTTCAAAAAGTAATTGCCCCTGCCAAAAATAGCGCATATTATTTAATTAAAATCGAAACAGCTGAAGCTGATTTATTCTATAATATTTGGCAATACGAACTTTCATGGTTACAAAAATTTAGATATGGAAAAGACGCGACAGCCAAAAATATGTTTTCTTCACCTCGTAGAATTGCATAATACATATATTCAACTGGGTTCTCCAAGCTTCATACAATAATTATTTTTTCGTATATGCTCCCCAAAACGGCAACCTAGGGAATTAAAAAAAATCCGTAAAATGCTACTTTTACGTACTTGTCCGTAAATTGTCGTCATGACAACACTTTACGAACTGAATTTTATTCATTTATATAACATAACTGAACATCAACGGGTGTTTATAAATACTATAAAAACCATGAACCGATAACATTTTGCCGCAAAAAAGCTAGGAATTTTGATTTTTTCAGAATAAAATTGTAAATGGTTATTGTTAAGGTAGGTACAAACATGATGACTTTTACACTTTTTTTCTTCCAACAATTGCAAACAAAATGATAGTAAATCCAAATAAGATATGATCCACTTACGAGAATAAACGAATAATGCTTCAAATCAAGTTTCGATTTTCACACCTAACTTACATACATTTATTGTATGATAACAATTTATATTTCATTGGTTCCAAATGTCACTTACTATTCAGGATTACCACGAAGTGGGCGACATCTAGCTTTTACAATATTCTTACAAATTTGGAGTATTTTTCTGAATGGTTGTCAAATTTACTTACAAGTTCATTATATTCAACTATCTATATCCCCATAAAACGTTAGTATAGTTGGATCATGTAAAAAATTACTGAAAACACAATTAGAGAACAAACATAACAACAAACGCAAATGTTATTGACTAGTTGACATATTTGATATTTGACACGTCGGTAATAAAAAATATGATTCGATATTTCACACGGCCTTCTGCCGGTGCTGCCTACAAATATATTTGCATATTGATAGCAGAAATAAAATCATAGTTCCGACATGAAACATTCTTAGGAAAGCTTATACAAAAAAATATTGTATGCAACACATACGCAAATGGCTTTTGCGGACTCATCTTCATATTACGATTTGTCCGCGAAAGCCTCATTTTGCGTACTTGTCACATAAACTACTTATAATCAAAATTTCTTTACAACTTACTTCTCCAGATATGTTTGACTTCTATGGAAGTTCTCTAATGCGAGATGACAGGAACAAATTATATCAATATGTCTACCCATATTTCTAAATCTGAAATCTGCACAATCTGCAATTTAGTGAACAACTAAAGCATTGTAACAATTTGTCAAGATTTTCTTGATACACTCTACACCAGAAAACACTCACATGTATCAATCTTCACTACATGCACAATTTATCATTCTCCTGCAAAATGTTTTTATATTATTCTCCTTGTTATAAGACTTGTAATTTTTTTTATATAGAATACATCAATATATCTCTATAAATTTTTTTATCCTCAAGACGATTACATGTTGAGCTTGATTTTCATCTAACACTACAAAACTGAACAATTCGAATAGTACTTATTGGTCATTGCCTACCTGGAGATTGTTTTTCGTTTTGCGTATTTGAATTCGAGTGAAGTTCCAGAACTAATTCAATATTTTTAGTTTGAATTCAGAGTTGATCTTTATTTTGTATCTATTCTTAATATCTTTGAATGCTTTTCGTTAATCTTTGCTCCATGAGGTATGAGTGCGGAGTGATGTAAGAAGCGAATATAAGATCATCCAGGCCCCGATATTTTCTACAGACTGTATTTCCCTTCAGGAAAGAATTAATATTTTTGTTGATTCGCAACAAGAATAGTTTTTTATTTTCCTGGAAAATGAGTATGTTCAAGATAAGAACTGAAATCGAAACAAAACGAAAAGTGATTATATATGGGTGAGTCCAAAGGATCAAACGCAACATTTTTCGATCGAAATCGGATTTCGGAATTGGGCCTCAACGCATCATTAAACATAACAACATTTTTCTGGAACATAACCCATAATATCCTTTCCCAGGTTTAATAGGAAGTAAAACCTCCTTTTTATCTCCAAATGCATGACATTTATGTCAGAAGTTTCAAGGATAAAGTTTTTGTTTCTATAAGGTCCAATTCAGTCGTCATTTTTAACCGACGAAACCAAAAAGAACGAGGTTCTCTAGTCGACGCGTATATTTTTTTTTATCATTTTGTTTTATGTATGATCACGCATAACTTTTTACTGAGACGTCCGATAATTCTTTTCTTAGTGGATACGGCGTACATCGATGTTGGTCCCATTTGAATTTAAAAGATGAAATCCACCCCTAAGGGTAGCAAAATGAAGGATATCGATCACTAACCCTCTGAATTCTGGTCCGTTAACCGATTCTATCAGGCATAACTTTGTACTGGGTTCTTCGATTTGGATGATTCTTTTTTTAATAGATAGGGTATACCTTATATTTGGATTTCGGATGAAATTATCCACCCTTACGGGTAGAAGAATAGGGGATAATTGATTTTTCACTTGTGAACATTGGCACACACATACGTAGTTGACAATGACAGATCGCTACTGACATTATTTGTGTTCCACATCCGTCAAAATCATTATATTCTATGAAAGGGTGGAATTATATACAAAGTAATGAAATAAACTAACCGGAACAACAAAAATAATTTATATTAGAACAAATAGTAAAAGTAGATAATCATATTATTTAACTGGTAATAGTTGAAGTAACGTGGGTAAGTAAGTATTTTGGAAGTAATAAAAAAACAAGTAGGTAGTAATTAGTAGATTTTAGCCACAAAAAATTGAAAAATAAAAACTTTTTAACAAAAAATTCAACCGAAGAAATACGGAACTGAAAAGTAAAAAATAAAATAAACCTTCTTAGTCTCAGTAACTAAGCTCCCAAACTGATGAAAGTAACTAATTTTGAGTCGGCGCCAAACGAACAATCAACGAAGATCATTGAATTACTCCAAAAAAATTATCAGATTGTCACCGCGCAACTCGATGCCATCATTTTACGCCTTACCTAATTAATTTGCTTGTTTGTTTGGCGCCGACTCAAAATGAGTTACTTACATTATTTTAGGAGCTTAGTTACTGAGACTAAGAAGGTTTATTTTATTTTTTACTTTTCAGTTCCTTATTTCGTCGGTTTAATTTTTTGGTCAAAAGTTTTTATTAGATATGTAAGTACTATACTTTCACTAATCGGAGTAGAATTGATATGGAAAATATTTCAAAATTTCTCTGGACACCTGTATGTGTTTACGATTGGACAAAAAATAACACGTTATTGTTATTTAGCGTAAAACAAACTTTTGGAAGGCTTGTACTGTTGGGAACTTCCTTGTGGGTCGTCAGCCTCCATGCTCACCACAAAAAATGTAACTTTTGTTTGATAATATGGTGTTTTGAATTTTGTTTGATTTTTCTTTATACTAGTTATTTTATCAGTTCAGTGTTCTCTGCACGCACAGACACAAAAATGATATTTTGGACAGGGACCCCATTTTTAAGGCAATGTTGGCACAGTGGCATTCTCTATTTGTGCAAAATTGACTGCTCAAACGGTTATGGGAGTCAGCTGATGGGAAGTCATCAATTTCCCAATTAGTCTTATGATTCCAAAGAATGGAGTTTGTTCATCGATTTTCGAAACTAAGTCTTATTGCATAATGGCAACAAGAAGCCATCTATTCCCATAGGACATGCAGTCAATTCTGAGGGATCATATGAGACAATGACAACTTGAATTCAGCTGATAAAATATGAAAAACGCAATTGGAAGGTGTGCGGAGATCTGAAAGTTGTGGGATTACTTCTTGGTTCGCAAGGCGGTTATACCAAATATTGCTGTTTCTTAGGTTTATGGAACAGAAGGGCTAGGAAAGAGCACTATGTAAAGAAAGAATGGCCTGTACGAATTGAATACACGCCAAATAAACAGAATGTTGGATACAAGCCTTTGATTGAAACGAAAGATGTGATACTAGCACCACTTCATATCAAACTAGAATCAATGAAAATTTTTGACAAAAAATGATCTGCTTTTGCTTATTTAAAATCCGTGTCTCCTCATCTCTCTGATGCTAAACTAAAAGAAGTAATCTTTGTGGGTCCCCAGATAAGAAAGATATTGAAGGATAAATATTCTGACCGTCACTATCCAGTGTTGAAAAATATGCTTGGTATTTTTTAAAGCCGTAGTTGAAAATTTCTTGGGCAACAATAAAACAGAGGATTATGAAGAAATTGTATCCAATTTATTGAAGAATTACTACAGAATGGGAGTGAACATGTCCTTGAAATCCCATTTTATTCATTCACACCTGGATTTTTCACCTGATAACCTGGAAAGCGTAATTGATGAACATGGTGAACGTTTTTATCAAGATTTAAAGTCGTTTGAAGAGAGGTACTAAGGTTTTTGATATAAAAATATGTTAGCCGATTACATCTGGTCTACCTTGAGGGAAACTGACCCCAACACATACAAAAGACAGAGTAATTCAAGTTATTTTTGATCTGAAGAATGAGGTTGGAAACGAACAACACAGGATCTAGAACCAATCTCCAACACCATGCCACCCGCAGCACTTCATTTAATGAAACTTTTCGCATGTGAATGCAAAAGAAAATGCGGGGCTTCATGTGGTTGTCGAAAAGCTGGACTCAAATGTTCCATTATATGTAGTATTTGCAGTGGCTAAACGTGCGAAAAGGTGCCAAATAGATAATATTGATGATATCAGAATTGACGACATCTTTTATAAAATGAAACAGAAGCAATTGAATGTGAGAGCGAAACACTGGATTGTGTAGAGGTATTAGATGGAATATTAGTACCAGACCCATAAAAAATAAGAGGAATAAAATAAATAATGTGAACTACTTATGTATTTTAATCTATTATGAGGTACATTATATAAAGAAATCAAAATAAATTTTATCGATTATGTAAAGAAATATTCAAATTAATAACATTAATTATTCTTGAAAAAACATTATTACATGTTTTTCCAAATAATTTGTAGCCTTACTTCGGGCTTTGAACCCCCCAGTCGTTTTTGAACATATTTTTTCTCAGATTCCTCTATAAATCACTCCACAGTTCTCCTGAATTCACCCTAAAAATTATCTATCATCCCTTTATTACCTTTGCCTATCATCAATCCTCTCCTGGCCCCCGTTCATCGTGCCTCAATTTCTTGTCCCTGCCAATGACCTTTTATTTTACAACAAATTCCTTCGGAAATTATCTCTCTGCTCCTCATTTACCTTTCCACTGTTCTTGTTCGTTACCTCAGTCTCATTGTCTGTAAAAAATTTTTGTTTAGCTATCTACTGTGCGAAAACTATTGTAGATAGAAAAAAAAATTGGCATAAAATTTGTAGACAATTTTCCGCTCTACAACTTTTAATATAACTATTTCAATTGTTTTTGAGTTATTCGCAGAAAAAGCATGCGTTTCAACTTTGACTCAAAAACTTTCATGAATATTTATTTAACAGAAAAAATTATTGGAACATAATGAATTAATTATCTGAAAAAAGATGACTTGTATAAATAGTTTAGGAGATATCTGAGAGAACGCTAGATGGCTGCTAACGCACGCCCCTCCGTGCCTCGCCAACTCTGAGTTAAACTCAGGACCGACCCTCCTATCATGTGGACAAAAAAAATCGCTACTGTAACCTCATGCAGAAAAGAAAGCCCTGCCGACTGGACTATAGGGGCTGATTACGCTACCAATCCACATTGGTTTCAACTTTGGGTAAAAAATCGTGTAAACTAGTGTAATTATTGTTTCAGAAGACTTGAGGATAATTAGGCGAGTATTTTGACAGCATACATAATATTACCAGCGGTACAGTGGAGTATTACCGGCGGGACAGTGGAGTATCCCAAACAGTTTTTTTTCTCACGAATGCAATTTTTTTATTTAATTCAAAAAGCACGTCCTGGAAAATATTCATAGTTACTTCCTGAAATGAATATAATATGAATCTATCGAATATCCACCTTCTTTCGATACGGGAAGACCCTTTCATTGGCTTGTTTCTCTTTCGGGCACGTCCATCGTTATTCTTACATACTGTCGCAGCTTTTTGTTTATTAGACTTGTCGTTCCTCTGGCACGTACTTTCGAAATATAACTTTTGCTTTTTGGAAGTATCTGCCTTGTTTTTGCTGTTTTAGACGAGTAATGATTGTAATATGGAGAAAAAATATAAATCACACATCAGATCTAGGCAATAAGTTGAATGAACAACTGTTCATTGCCAAATTGTCATTGCTTTTCAGCAATATTTATTTGATGATACCCATTGTGCTTGTAGAAGTGGAAGTAACCTTGTTCGGAAACCATGTGATGCAAGATAATAATATAATACATTTTTTTTCTTTCTCATTAGAAGATAAATATATCAACTCTTGTTTAAGTTTTACTTTGCAGTCTGTCTCTTACATAATAATGATAATAATAATACCTCAATTAACCTCCATATACATTACAATATAAACAATGATACTAAGATTAAATAAACAAATGTATCATGGTGAATAAATGGCAGTTCGTTTCTGATAACAGTGATGCACTAAATCTGTTCTTCCACCAATACCAAAAGACACAAATCAATTTTTTAGGCAGCATAATGATTTAGTTGTATTCATAAGCAATAGGGTGAAAATAAATAATATATATCAAGAGGGGAAAGGAGAGATAAAGAAAAAAATAAAACAGAAGAATGCAAGGAAAAAAGGATCCGAAAATAGTTGTCACTAGTCCACGAGTCTGTTCTAGATGAACGAAAGTTATTCAAAGACAGATAGATGGCCCTGAAATGAATTTCTATGTAATAGAATTTCTATATAATAGAGGCTGTGGTAGATGGCAATTGAAATAACATTTGTTTTAGGACATTCCATCGTTCTTGACCTACATTTCAAAATCGTGAAAGTGCAGAGATAGAAATGCTTTATGATACCTTCCAGATATTTGAGGGTTGATATGGACGATTATTTCGAAGGAAGCGTAGATGGACATCTTGATGTGGGCATCAACACTAATAATTATTTGAAAAAAATGAAAGCTGAAGAGTTACTTGGAAATTGCATTAATTGCTGGAAAATTAATTTGTCTTGTAAACTCAGATGAGGATTTAATGTTTTTATACCCTCCTCAACTCTTTACAGAAAATCAAGCTCAGTCTCAATTATTGTTCAGGATATCTCAATAATTTCTCACTTAACGTTAAAACATTAGAAAAGGAAAAATGAAAAATAAGAATAAAGTCATTGACCAAAAAATTAACTTAATGTAAAAAAAAGCGAGATGTGCTTGATATCAGTTGCCTTCATATTTTTATCGCCAGCTATTCGTAAAGGTAGAGTCATTATGAAAAGGTTGTAGAGAGCACCTCACGCTTTTTGGAACGTAGTTCCTTATCGCGCGTTGCGAAAGAGGGCTAGACGGAATAAATTAAGACCAAAAGTTGTAACGAGACTTTTCGCTATAGTTGTAAGCCGTGCATCGTGCGCGTGTTTCTCTGTCTGTCTCTCTCTCTCTCTCTCTCTCATAGAAAGCAAGCCAGTTTTTTTCGTTTTGTCTTTCTATTTCGCTTGAACAGTGTGGTGTCGCGACGATTATTTTTGTTGAGTGTATACAGATTTTTTTTACATAATAAATAATAAGAAATAATAACAATAATGAATCCTGACAGTGTTTCTGCACAAGTTCCGGATATTGCATTGAACAGTGTGGTGTCGCGACGATTATTTTTGTTGAGTGTATACAGGTTTTTTGTACATAATAAATAATAAAAAATAATAACAATAATGAATCCTGACAGTGTTTCTGCACAAGTTCCGGATATTGCTGATGGAGTTAGGTAAGTAGAGATTTTATACAGACAATAATAAATGCTTATGTATTTTTAGCAAGTACGCATTATAACCTCTCTTTACTATTGTGCTAACCAAGTCATACGCGTTATAATCTCTCCATTATTGTGTGTTTAGCAAGTGTACGCGTCATAACTTTAATAAATTTAAAAGCAAATAAATATTTTAATATTACAATATCAATGCGTATGTACTAAAATTGAGCCTACTGATTGAGTTTATATTACATTATATTTGTTAATAATAAATACAATATTATTATAACTTAAAAAAAAAAATTATTACAATTCCTTCACTAATTAATCGAAAGGAACTACGTTCCATCCGGGTGTCCCTTGACACCTCTCAACTTTTTTACATTAAAGGTAACTTTTGGTTAAATGACCTAATTCCTATTATTTTTAACTCATCAGTTCATACTGCGCCAAAATCGTGTTTTTTAGTTTTTTAAATCACAATTTTATATATTTTCTCATCGATGAATTCATCCACATAAGGAGTTCTTTCAAATTTTTTGTAAAAAAGACCATACCAGATGATCTTGGTGAGAGACCAGGTCATGGATATATGAGAGACCAGGTCATAGCTATGAAATTATTCTATTGTCATTGGTTTCTGATAAGTGTTCAAAATTTCAAATGATTTGGACGCCTGGGCAACTGTCGCTAACTTTTAGACCGTGGAGACGGGGCGGTCCAACGAAAGATATTCAATGGGCGCCCAGAATAAACGTTATGTGAAAAGAAAACCCATAACAAACCATACAAATATGGGATTCAGGTGCAGTCAAATTTAAGACTGATAAAGTATGCTGAAATAATATATTTTCACGAACAAAAAATAGTTGAACACCGAGTTCATAGAAAAAAAATTTATTTAGTTGATATTCTATATGTAAGTGGTAACCAACACGAGCTATTCTTCAACACAGGAACTCAATGGAATATTCACAGGTGACAGAACACTTGGTGCGCATATGTCTCAAAACAAAAATTCTCTATTCAAAGTATTTCAAAATGCGTGCCTTAATCTACAAGTTCGCAATAACAACGGAAATTATCAACGTTTGTCGAAATAATTTTATTTTACCCCATCCAACCCTTAACTTGAGCTCAAGCGCTGGTAGTAGCCAGTGACTATTGGAGATAAATAATCTCCGTTTTCCAATTATATGACTTAAATTCAAGATATCCGGATGTATAAACTCTGGTTGTTGTCCTGTCACTAGGAACCCTGATGTTCTTCTGGTCACTCGTCATTCCCTTGATACGGTGCGATGAATTCCCTATCCTCGCCGAAGTTTTCCAGAGAGTGAGTGGTTGAATCACAACTCGAACGTTACCAAAAGTATCATACCACCCTCCTAGCAGACTTCACCGGAGTCGTTGGTCCGAGATCGAGCGGGAAAAAAACCTATACTGTGAAGAGTTTTTTTTTTAATGTAGGAAGAATTGAGCTACTAATCAGATAGGTGAAATGGATATTTCTGATCATTGTTCCCGTTCTCGGATATGATAAGAGATATGAAGAGAGGGCTCTTCTCATGTAGTGGTGAAACTCAGTTAGTCAGTAGGGTCTATCAAATCCCCAAAATGGGTTGTGACCGGTCTTTGCAAAATCACTAAATCGAATGAAACTCAAAAGGGCCCCACGGTCACTGGACACAGTCGCGAAAGTAAAAATCCCCAAAATGGGTATTAACGAATATTATTGAACAACTTTTCTGTTGTTAGACCCCTATTTCTCACACTCGAGCACCTAACAAAATGGACGGAAATTTCCTGCTGATCTAATAGTTTGGGTCTCCTTCGCTAGGTGGCAACCAGACGACCGAAAAGTGACGACAGAAAATCTTATTGAATACACTGACCAACGTTGGTAATAAAAAACAGTGCTACAATGTATTATAATTGTGTTTCCAGTTACTGTCACTTCATCACTTCACGCATCAGTGTATTCAATAAGATTATTTATTCATTCAACTTCATTATTTGTGAAATAAATACCCTGGTCAAAAAGTATTACAGTCAGGTAAAAAGGGAATAGTGAAACTGGAGATGTCAAAAATATTTACAAACCATTCAAACCATTTAGAACTCGATTCGGTAACATTTAGAACTCGATTCGATGAAATTTATAACTCGATTCAATGAGGGTAAAGCAGGTATTGTGAAAAATTCTCATAACACATTTAGGCAAATTACTGTCGTGAATTATGAATATATATTATCGATTCTGCGTGTTTTAAAGAAAGGACGATACCATCATTATAGAGTTTAACGCAAGTATGTTGGGAATGTTAAATGTCTGTGATTTTGACAAAATGTTCACAAATACTTCAGGACACGCTAAACTTCGTTGAGCAACCAACATTTTTCCGCGGAGCCAGAAACATTCTTTTTTCATTTGAAAAATTTACAACTAGTCATGTACGTACCAATGAATTGTATTGAATTGAATAGGATTATTTCACAATTATTCATGAAACGAGCACGCTGCACAGTAGGAATTGGACTTTATTAACCCGATACTAGAAAATCTATATGAAATATCCCACAGAAAGTTTGTATAGAAAAATAACTTTCCCATTTGAAAGTCATTCTACTTGCTTAATAGTGAACAGTTATTGAGGTAATAATGATAATAATATCGTATTTAGTATTTCATGAAATAAAAAATGAAACAAATTATAATTATACAGGGTTTTTCATAATTCAATACTGATCCTAAGTGGTGATAATCCTTGGATGATTTTAAGAAAAGTTCTTCATATGAACATAGGTCCGCAACCGCTTTATTTCTGAGATACAGGATGTTGAAATTTAACAAAAAAATCAGTTCTTCCCCAATATCTCTGAAACCGCTTTGGCTTTTTTTTTCAATTCCAATACATGCAGAGTACGCATGAAAATAAATTTTTTCCATGATAAAGGATTACTTACTGTTCATCATTGGCGTCCCTGTTAACATGTCCTGTCATATTTTTGATCAAAATAATGATACGCCACTGTCTTTTTTCCAAATAAATATTATTTTTGTGATTGTCCTCTATCTTCTCATGAAAATGGTCTACTGCCTTTTTTCGTCCGGCGGACGGTTTTCGATTTAGAGAATGAAATACATTCATTTGCTTGTCCCTATTCAATTTTTTCTCTGTCTTAATTCCACAATTTGTGGTAATTAAAGGATCTAGGCAAGATTTTTATAATTTTATGGTAACTATGATTTAGTTTTTGTAATGACTACGCATAAAAATACATTTTTTATTTTTTAAAACATAACTATTATGAACTAAAAATACAAAAATCAAATTAACTGTTCAAAATGTCCGCCTCCTGCAAGTATGCACGCTTCAGCCCTCCTTGTCGTTGACTCGCGTACTCTTTGGAAAATTCCTAAAGTATTCCTTATTGCTTCACAGGAAACTATTACGCGGTTTCGCAATTTTTCCTCAGTTAGAATTGGTTGACTGTACACCAAAGTCTTAAGATGTCCCTAAAGAAAATAATCAAGACTGAGTCTGGGGATCCAGCTGCCCATGACTCTTTTCCCCCACGACCTATCCGGCGATTATGAAAGTTTTGGTTTAAATATTCGCGTGCCAGAGCACTTAAACGAGCAGGTGCACCATCGTGCATAAACCACATGCGATTTCGCATTAAAATAGGAACATCTTCCAGCAGAACTGGCAAATTAACTTCAAGAAATCGGCGATAATTATGTCCATTTGATCTGTGTGGTAAAAAAAAGGTCCAATTAGGTAATCTCCAATAATTCCAGCCCAGACATTTAATGAGAACTGCTCCTGGTGATGAGAATCCACGATTGCATGCGGATTGTCCTAGGCTCAAAAATGATTATTATGAAAATTTCTGATAGCTTCATATGCGTTCCCGTCAGCAAGCCCATACAAGTAATGCATGTCTGCTAATTCGGTATTTGTAAAATTTACAATTTTTTTTAATAAATAAGTTTTCATAACGTAAATAATATCACGTATTTAGCTAAAGAAGTGACAAAATTGTTTATGTTGAAAACAACGAAAAGTGTTCTCAGCATACTAGATGTTTCTAGCCCATAAGATAATCCTACTACTCTTCAACGGCTGATTTCACAAATGAATGCATTTTATTTTCTAACTCAAAAACCGTTCGCCGGAAGAAAAAAAGGCAGGAGACTATTTTTATGAGAGGATATAGGACAATTACAAAAATAATATTTATTTGGAAAAAAGACAGTGGCGTATCATTATTTTGATCAAAAATATGACAGGGCATGTTAACAGGAACGCCACTGATGAAAATTAAGAAATCCTTTATCATGAAAAAAAATAATTTTTATGCGTACTTTGCATGTACCTACCAAAAGAAGCCAAAGCAGTTTCAGATATATTGGCGAAGAATTGATTTTTTTAAAAAATTTCAACATCCTGTACCTCAGAAATAAAGCGGTTGCGAACCTATGTTCATAAGAAGAATTTTTTCTTAATATCATCCAAGGATTATCGCCCTTTCGGATCAGCATTCAATTATGAAACACCCTGTATAATATATTCAAGCTATCACGAAATAAAGGGCAAAGATCATTGTCTGCAATGCTATGCATCACGGAAAATGTCAACCCTGAGAAAAAAACCTGCGATTGTTATGCGAAGTTATTGTTTATAATTTCAATTTGAATACTAACAAACCCTTGACATGAAGAATGTAGTTTACTTATTCTAGACAATATTTCACTCTTTTCCTTTCATTTCAGCCGAGCAAATAGTCTTTATATTTAGTTTTGAATTTTATGGAATTTAATTCTCAAGTGAGGAGGGAACAGAATCATACCTTTGACAAATTTGGTATCCAAAAGACCGCCCCAACATTTCTGTTTTGAATTTTGGCACTGCGATCATATATTAATATCGAATATTCAAATTGTGAGTGTCTGTAAGGTATGTAATTATTCTATGCAGATATGAAGGCTTTTTTGTTACAATTATTTTATGGAAATGGCAGATGGCATGGAATAACCTTTTCTTTTCCTTGTTCAACCACCCAATTCCTTGAAGTTCATATGAGATTCTTTGTTGCCGACGAATACCAAAAATCAATCTGAGACACGAGTTCTGAACTTTTTTAATTTTATTTTTATATTGAATGGTTAGACATGGGCCATGAAGAACATCCGCATAGTTGAAGACTGAAAGCAGCAACTATTCACACACAGGATTTTCTCACATAATAAGGCAGAAAAGATCAGTTACCATAAATGATTTTCAGCTCTACATTCATCAAGACACCAATTTTTTGCTTCACTAACAATCCCTAGTGGTTTAGAGTTTATAAATAAACATTGGTCCGTAGCCAGGTCAATAAATCAGTATAGATTTCAAGCATTTCCTGCCACTTCAGCAGGAAAACTTTAATGGATTTCTACTAAATATAATATATTTGAGTATCATCAGCGTATAAATGCACTTGACAAATGTGAAGAGCCTGTAATAAGTGGGAAGTGTATAAAGAGAACAGTAACGGGCCGAGTATAGAATCTTGAGGTACTCCCGATTTGAGACATAAAAGATCTGAGCTGCATTTCTCTATACTAACCATCTGTCGTCTATATTCAGAATAGTTAGTCAGAAATGACGAAGCATCTGCAGAAAAACCGATATAATCCAGACTACCCAACAATAGTTTATGACTAATGGTATCGAATGCCTGGTTGAAATCTGGTAGAACTAATACCATATATTGAATTAAGGCCAATAAGTCTCATGTCGTTTATGCTTAAGACGCAAGAAACACTGTTGGATAGGCACATTAGGAATATAGTGTTGGCAAATCAACACACACAAGGACATATATGCCTACACAACAGCATTACGCCAACTCGTAGAGAAGGTGGAAACTGCTCTGAGAAACAAAGAGGTCTTACTGGGTGCATTCCTAGACATCGAAAGAGCATTCAACAATACATCTCTAAACTCAATCTCAAGAGCATTGAGAAGAAAAGGCATCAATGGGACCCACTGCAGGTGGATAGACTGCATGCTAAGAGAAAGAATAATCTACAACTCTCTAGTGGGCTAGGGTGTCCGCAAGGGAGTGCTCTGGAACCTGGTGGTGGAGGACCTGCTAATCACACTAGAAAGGAATGGACAAAAAACACTTGTTTACGCAGACGACATAGTCATCATAGTCCAAGTGACATTCATGTTACCTGAGTCGCGAGCGGTCATGGCGACAGCAAGTGAAATCGCTCTCCTATCAGCGGAGCTAAATAAACTAAAGAAAAATGAACTCATAGACATAATTTTGACTTTCAAATTACCAGCGACGGTGAATAATGCGCAATTAATTAACTACGTCAGTAAATTTGGCGGTAGTGATGTGAAACAAGGCAGTGATGATGTTGATAAACTCCATAACACCAGTGAGAATAAAATCTGCATCCATTGTGAACAACTTGCAAAAGACCATAGTGCTTTAAAAAAGGAGCTTGATTGTGTAAGTAAACTGACATTCCATTTGGAAAAAAGAACTCAAGAGCAGGAGGATCTCATTTTACTTTTGAAACAATTTAATAATAGCGATAAAAGGGTACCGATAACGGCATCTATCGACAACGACTTGAACTCCACAAATTCTCCTAAACCAGAATCTAGTCTTGCAAAAAAGTCCGAGGCGATACCACAAAAAACTTTCAGTGCAGCCTTAAAAAAGCAATAGAGACAACACAGAGCAAAAACATGACAAGTACAAAGAAAACAAAAACGCAAGTGGGGACTCCAAATGGAATCCCCCAAGTAAAAACAATAAACACAAATATAGACCAATATTTGGTAGTAATGACAGAACTGAATTCAAAACAGTTCCGAGAACAGGACATTTACATGTCTCACGGATTGGAGCTGACATGACTTCAAACGATCTTCTAGCAGCGCTTAAGGAAACTGCACCCGACATTGCCTTCGTGTGCGAAGAATGGAATAGAACTGATCGTGCATCAACATACAAAGTGTCATTTCCTCTGGATAAATTGAATGACGTTTACCATCCAGATATATGGCCAAGAGGTGCGGCACTCAGACGATTCAGATTTAAAGAAAATTTTCAGAAAATCAGTGTCTCAACAGAAAATCCTTAGTTCAATCAAAATGTGACATAGAGTATGAACAAAACTTTTATGATATATCCAATCTTGTGAATCGCGATAGCTTGGTGAGTGTTTTTCATATAAACATTCAATGTATATCTAACAAAATTGAGATAAACTATTACATAATGGAGGATGTGCTATTTTCACTAGAAATTCGATTAAACTAAAGCCTTTAGATTTTCAACAATTCAATAGTGAACTGAATTCCGAATTTTGTGGCATAGAATTATTGAATAAAAAAATTACTGTTATACAGATCTGGAAGAGGGAATTTTGATACGTTTTTACAAAATTTAGAGAACCTCTTGAACCATGTGGTTAATCCCAATAGTAAAGTGGTGATTACTGGCGACTTCAACGTAGATTTTAAAGTAAACTCAACTGCTTTAAAAGATTTACAAGACCTAATTCTATCATTTGGTTTGGTTTCTATTATTCATGAACATACAAGAATCACAGCTACTTCATCTAGCTGTATAGATAATATATTTACCAATTTGGAAGAAAGCAATATAAAAAGCGGAGTTTTTGAACCTTGCTTGTCCGATCATCGCGCCCAGTATATTATAATCGAGGAAACACCAGAGAGCTCAAATGAAAAAACGATTTCTCGAAAAGTAACCCAAAATGGATTAATGAAGCTGAAAGAAGCTCTATCAAATGTAGAGTGGGGTTTCAACAAAACAATTATTGATGTTGAAATCCTATCTTTCCATCTTGTAAATACTTATAGTGATTTGGTAAAAAAAATATTTCCAATAAAAACATACAACTCAAAGAACGGAAAGGCACCAGCTACGTGGTATGATGAATCCCTAAAAAGTATGAGAAAGTCTTTGTCAAATTCGAAACTTGTAGCCGATATAACTAAAGAACCAAGGGATTATATAAGATATAGAACTTTGAAGAAAAATTATATTGCCCAGCTTAAAAATTCTAAGAAATTAGCTTATGACAATTATATTCATTCGGCGGGAAATAAGGCGAAAGCATGTTGGCAAATAATAAATTTTGAGAGAAACAAAAACAATAATAATAGAACTCATACTGATATATCTCCTGAACATTTCAATGACTTTTTTGTTAAAATTGCTGAAAATATCATTCAATCTCTTCCAACGGTATGCAAAGCGGATTTACTGAATTTCAGAAATTTTCCAGCACCCTGCAGCTCTTTTTTTCTGGGCCCAGTGACTGAAGAAGACGTTCAAAATGCAATCAAGTTATTCAAAAATTCCAAATGCTTAGACGCCTATGAACTAAATAGTGATATCATTAAAGAGACCTCCGAGATATTGTTGCAGCCTCTTTCTGAATTGATAAATGTAATATTCACAAGTGGTATTTTTCCTGATGCATTTAAGCTATCAAAAGTTATTCCCTTATTTGAAAACGGTGACAATTCTCCTGTTAACAATTATCGTCCCATTTCAATAATATCCATTTTTAGCAAAATAATTGAGATTATTATTAAACAACGTCTTCACGCATATTTTGAAAAATATAAATTATTCAACGAATCCCAGTTTGGTTTTCGTAAGGACCGCTCTACGACAGAGGCAGTTCTCAATGTGGTGAGTGAAGTTGTCGACAATCTCGAGCAAGGTAATCACACAGCTATTACGCTCTGCGACCTCTCCAAGGCGTTTGACTGCGTCTCTCACGACATATTATTGGAGAAACTATATTATCATGGCATCAGGGGAGTATCTCTATCCCTCATAAAATCATATTTGTCGAATAGATATCAAGCAGCCAGTAGCAATAATTGCATTTCGAATTTTAAACTTGTTGAACATGGTGTTCCCCAAGGATCAGTATTGGGACCATTTCTGTTCTCAATTTATGTGAATGACATCAGTAACTTCATGCATCCATATAAATCTGTTTTGTTTGCCGATGACACTACATTTATTTACTCTGGCAAAAATGCGATTGAACTATCTAGAATATCAAATGAAGTCGATGAAAGGCAGAAAGTTGGTTCGTGACAAATCGACTCAAACTAAATACAGATAAAACGCAACAGTTACAGTTTTCAACAAGCTCTGCCGCTCCATCAAGTGCAGATAGCGTTAAATTACTTGGGATTGTTGTCGATAGTACTCTCAATTGGACGTGTCATATTAACCAATTGAGCAAAAAACTATCAAGAACACTTTTTTTATTGCGTCAGCTGAAAAATGTAACTAGTTTCGATACATTGAAAATAACATATTTCTCCCTCTTCCACTCTTACATTAGCTATGGTGTTATACTCTGGGGCAACTCAACTGGGGCTTTAAACATTTTTAAATTGCAGAAAAAAGCTATCAGAATAATAACAAATTCTGGTTATAGAGATCATTGTCAACCTCTTTTTTTGAAGTTGAGAATAATGCCGTTACCCACATTATTTTTGTTCAACGTTCTCATAGAAATTCATAAAAAATCAACTTTATTAATTAAGCAATCAGACCTTCATGACTTTGATACCAGACATTGTAACAAAATTCGAACAAACCGCTATCGTTTGAGTAAATCACAGAAGAATACTCTGGATTTCAACCTCTACAATTATCATCCCGATAATTTTAAAATTCTTAGTATGTCCAAATTCAAAAAAACAATGAAAAATTATCTTTTGAGTTTTTGCTTCTATTCTGTCAAAGAATACGTGAATCATTTTAAATGTTTATAATGTCATCTATGTTTTTATATTTTTGTACTTGTGTTTCTTGCTTGTTTTTATACCATTTCAATTGTTAATCTGATCAATTTATACTATTTTAATTGTTCAATCTGATCATTACTTTTATACTATTTTATTACTTTTATGCTATTTTATTACTTTTATGCTATTTTTTGACTTGCTACAAACATTCTATTATGTAACGTGGTGAAATAAACTATCTATCTATCTATCTATCTATCTATCTATTCAACACCACAGTTAGGGAGAGAATGCAAACGGCCCTAAATCTGGTCAATACATGGATAAATAAAGAGGGGTTTGAATTTGAGCCCCTCCAAATCCACCATTGTAGCTTTTACCCGAAGAAGAAAGCTAAAGGGCCTGGGACCTCTAACCATCCAAGGGATCAACATCCGGCTGTCGTGGGAGTTAAATATTTTGGGGTAAACCTAGACTCGAAACTAACCTGGAACCAACAACAAGTACAGAAGAAAGCCAAGGTGATATTAATGGTAGCCAGACGAGCAAACGGAAAAACATGGGGCCGAGTCCCAAAATGGTATATTGGACATACAATACTGTGGTCAAACCCATGATCATCTATGCATCTTCGGTATGATGGACAAATGATAACCCAAAAATAGCCGCGGCTGAGTTGAGTAAGGTACGAAGACTTGCCTGCCCCAGCATAACGGGGGCTAGGAAAACAACACCAACAGCAGCCATGGAAGCACTACTGGTTCTTCCCTTGATTGACATAACAATCATGGAGGAGGCAAGAATGAGATTTCTAAGGCTACAAAACAACAGCAACAGATCAGGTCACAACAAGATGAAGGAAATAGTTTGAGGTAACGTTCTTGAAATGAATCCAACATACCACACAACTCCAGGTACTTTTTTGACACGAACTTCGAGGTGATTATGCAAGATCGAAAGGAATGGACAGATGACACCAACAGAAGCAAACCTGGAGAGAGGAACTGGTACACAGACGGATCCAAGACCAAGGAAGGAACTGGTGCTGGAATATACAGTGAGGGGAGAAACTGGAAATAAATACTCCGGTACCCCAAGCAGAAATGTACGCAGTCTTGCAAAGCGTGAGATGAAACAACAAGAGGGAAGTGCGTTATGCACGGATCAAAATATGCACAGACAGCCATGCGTCACTGAAGGCTCTCATGAACCCAGAAGTGACATCAAGACTGGTATGAGAATGCCGAGAAGAACTCAGTGCCCTCACAGAACACAACAAAATAACTTTGATGTGGGTTCCAGGACACTGTGGCATCAATGGCAACGGAAAAGCTGATGAATTAGCTAGGACGGGCTCATCAACTCCATATATTGGCCCATTCGAGGCACTGGAAGGACGCCTCTCTCATGCACCACGGAAAAACAATTATTGCGGTACCTTCGAAGCGAAGAACTACTCAAGATGAGTAGGAACCAAGTTGGAACAATAACGGGCCTTCTCACTGGTCACATCCCAATGAGAGAACACATGCACAAAATGGGGCTGTACAGCGGAGAACTTTCCTGCAGATGATGTGGAAGAGGGACAGAAACGGCCAAACACATATTGTCAGAATGCGAGGCACTAGACCACAGAAGGCAAGCGATATTCCGGCAGCCAAGGCTAACCCCCGAAGAATACAACAGCCAACCGCTGAATAACCTGTACAGACTAGTAGAAGAAAAAAAACATACATTTGTTCTCTCTGTTGCCTTCGTAACATCATACGCAATGTAGAAGAGCGGTTGTGCAACTATGCCCTTTTTGAAATCCTGAATAAACAGAAGGCAACAGAGAAAAAAGTTCCAGAGATGGTTTTCAATTTGAAGCTCTATGGCCCTCTCAAAGATTTTGGACAATTAAGGTAGAATATACATTCCCCTCACATCTTTGAATTCCATTGGACTCTGTTTATTAGGCAGAACCTTTTCAATAGCTCTCTTCCAGACATTGGACAGACATTCTCATTTAGACAGAAATTTACGATGTGGTTATATAGGGTACGATCTGGGGGCAACACAGCTTTATCAGCTTGATACTCAACCAATCGCATCCTTTGGCCTTTGTATTTATTCCACAGATAGTTTTGAATACGATTAGACCATCAATTTCTTCAAAATTTGAATCAGCATCAATACGTTTACTATTTTAATAATAATGCAATTTAGTGGTTCACTATGTAGAACTGATTCTATAAAATACCTATTCAATTCCTGTGGGTATTTCAAAATTTCCGGTATATCATTCATCTTTTCGGGTATAAACTTGTTAGCCTTGAGAGTTTTTCACATCTCCTTTGGTGAGGTGCTATCAAATTTATTGACGAAATAAACTTTTTTTTTCTTTTCTTTGATTGGTTGAATTACGCATCTGTCTATAAAAATCCAAGTGCCTTTGTAATTTAGTTATCTTAAATTTTACCAGAGCTTCTTCTCGTTCATCATTATTTTGATCACACCTTTCAGCTATGGAGCTTTCGGTTCTGTCACTCTGGGAATAGTTATTGGCATATGTTTATCAAACATTTTATTCAAGCAATTTACCAAGTATGCAACTTTCTCTTCAACACTTTCTTGGACACTTACCTTGAAAAAAAATCTACGTGATCTATGGGATCCTGCTGCAATTCACGTACTCTCAACTTACAATGAACTATAGCGTGACAGAAATGTTTTGTGGTAAAATACTTTTCTTCACGGACATTATCCAATTATTTCAAATTAAAATCACCCAAACATACAATTTCGCCAAACGTTGGTCCTCTTGCAGCTGAGCTATCATCAAATTAATCCAAAAATGCATTTGTGGTCTGTTCGTGAGGTTTATAAATTACGCCAATAGCAATAGTCTTTTTTTCAACCGTAGTTTTCATCCAGCACTGTTCGCACTGATCCCGCCCACTATCAATTACCTCAAAGCGTAATTTTTTAGTAACATATTGTTATAAACCCCTTCCCTTACAGTTTATGTCCACCCTGTATAACTATTATCAGTAGAGTGTTTCAACCACCTTTCCCATATCAGTAATATATCTAAAGAATTTTCCAAAACTATTTGTTTGACACTGTGTAAAGACGTCAACAGTAATCTTACATTACAGCAACCTATATTTAGAAAATACATTTCCAAAATAATTTGTTCGTATTCAATTATAAAGACAAAAAAAGAGGAAAATAAAAAACAAAACAAATAGAGATTAGATCAAGGGAGCATCCCAGCTGGTCACAATGCTGCATTTGGATCCTATAAGATCTCAGGGTACATCTTCTAAATATATAAAAGAGTAACTGACTGACTGACGTATCAACGCACAGCCCAAACTCCTGGGGCTAGGACCGTGAAAATTCGCATGTAGGTTTCTTTGAGACTGTAGGTGAGCAATGAGGAAGGATTTTTAGAAATTTAACTTCCAAGGTGGTGAAAGTTTATACGAAAATCAGTCAACTGTCGAATTAATGTTCGAAGCTAGATGGAATTACATGAAGAAAACCAGGAAAAATATAAATTCTACGCGGACGAAGTCGCGGGCACCAGCTAGTAATATATAATAGAGGATAAATATGAAAACAACTGATTCAGTCTCAGACTCAGTCTAATGACTGTTTACGAACTCCAAATGTATCTGATAAACATAATTTAATAATGGTTACATCAATTTTCTTGATATCTTGCACATTTCTAATTTTTGAAATATTTTGCTGATTATTCAATTTTAACTTTTTTCCCATCAATTGACCACTTTTTCAGCCAATCCCATCCATTTAGAAGCTTCCCCAACAATTTCCAATTGCTTTTCAGTAACGTCCTCTCTGATCACCACTTTGCTGGCTTTCAGGAATCTCTTGTTATTATACACAATATTTTTGAAATAGTTTATGGAAAACCTCGCCATTATCGCCCTGCTTCTGTTCCTTTCTTCACCGATCGGTAGCAGAATCCCATTCTGGCACCATCTAGTTCCAGTTTTTATTTATTATTGAAGATATCCAGGACAGTCTCAGTAAGGTCCTCAGTGGAAGTTGTTTCGATAACCCCATGCAATCTCAAATTCCTAGTTCTTTCTTTCAGTTCCTGCTTTCTCTGCTGGTTAACCAGCGCATTGATAGTTTCTTCCTGTTGCTGAAGTTTTTCATATTTTCATTTTCCTCTTTCAATTCATTGAATCTTTGACTATACTTTTTCTCGACTATTTGAGTTATCGTTTCGATAAGCAAACTAATGAAATCTTCCGCTGTACACAATTTAGTAAAAATATTTTTTACCATTGAGTGCAATTCATCTTCGTTCTTACTGTTCTAGATTTGTTTCCGTGTATCCCTACTCATGACTAGGACAAAAATCAAACTCACGGCAGTTCAGAGGAATCAACTGATTTGACAATTGAGACTCAAGCTCTTGTTCACTTCCATCACTTTTACCGAAATTCTCAGTTTTATAGATGTACGCACAACATAGGCTTTTTACTATGAAGTAGCAGCACTGTTAAACACATCTATTCTCTTCGACTCATTCAGGATTTGAGATGATTAATTGTCATTCATAGATAATGTTGAACATAATAATGTTGCCAATTGTGAAGAAGTCTGATAGTATGCCATGAATCTGATACCATATTTACGAAATCAATGAGATTTACGAATTGTTCTTGAAGTTTTGGCGGCCCTATTGAATATTGAAAGACCTACATAACGAACGCCAAAATTTGGAATATGCTCAATTTTGTTTTGAAAAAGAATGTGCCATGGTGGAAAACTACAGAATATGCAGATCAATTTCTTCTTCTTTTTTCCAACTGATATTTTATTACTGCAAGTCAATCCGAATCATCAAGTCTGAAATCAAAACATTGGGTGATATCATTCGTTACTTGGTCATACAGAAGCGAAATATGAAGATCTGAGGCAGAGGCGCAACCCTACCTATCGTGAAATAAGTGGACCTTACCTAATTCAATCAAGGTGATATAGCTATCCAACTTACTCGATTTGCAATCATTACTCAACGTAAAATAAGGAACATAACCTAACCTACCTTGGCTGACTTTACTCTCCAAGTTTCACGCAATCAAATCCCCAACGTACTTTAGCTTGCCTTCTGCTGGCAGACCAAAATTATTCTACACACAACTTATCCGTTTGAATTAGCAATCCCCTGTGCTCCTAAATATATATCACCTGAGGTATATTCGTAAATAAAGGAATCTAGCCGTCTCAAGCAAGTGGAAATTATGATTGAAAATAGATCTTTTTGAACCATCCAAGGGCCCCAATTGCGAAAATACCCGTTTCCGCAAAAAAATTACGAATGTGCTCCTACATAAAATGAACAGAGAGAATAATATATCTTTATATATATATATATATATATATATATATATATATATATATATATATATATATAATTCTACTGTACGTGTGTGGCACTGAACTCCTCCTAAAGGGCTGGACCGATTTGAATGATTTTTTTTGTATGCGTTTGGGTGGCGCCCTGGATGGTTAAGATTCACAAATCAGCCCGGCAGATGGCGCTGCAGTCGGTATCATAAACGGCTGGACCGATTTGAATGAATTTTTTTTTTGTTCGTTTGGTAGGCGCCCTGGATGGTTTAGATTCACAAATTGTCCCCCTAAATGTTAAGGGTGGTCCACCCCTTAATTGAATTTTTTATTTTTTAGATTTTTGTTTTTATTTTTTTATGATACAGCATTCAACCCTAAATTTTCACCCTTCTACGATCAACCCCTATTTTATTCTTTTATTTTACAGAAAAAACGGGGTAACAGGAAAACGGGATAACGGGAATAACGGGATAATGAAAAAACGGGAAAACGGGATGATAGGATAAGGAAATAAGGGGAACACGGGATAACGGGATGAAGAAAAATGGGATAACAGGAAAACGGGATAACTGGATAATTGGATAACTGGATAACGGGATAACGAGTTAAAGGAAAAACGGGAAAACGGGATGACAGGATAAGGAAATAACGGGAAGGGCTGATAGGATGGAGGAAATAAAAGGGAAAAGGAAAACGGGATAACGGGAATAACGGGATAACGAAAAAACGGGAAAACGGGATAACGGATGAAGGATAAGGAAAGGGGAAAACGGGATAACGGGATAAAGAAAAAAGGGGTAACAGGAAAATGGGATAACGGGAAAACGAGATAACGGGACAACAGGAAGCGGAAGGAGTCAAAAGTATAATCTAGATGGAACAACATAAAGGAAAACATAGAAAAAAAGAAATTCTACGCGGACGAGAGTTTTCGGGAAAAACATTTTAGGGAACATAGAAATTTGGACAGGACAACGTCTGTCGGGTCCGCTAGTATATATATATATATATATATATATATATATATATATATATATATATATATGTTTTTTTACGACACAATTTGTTTTCCTTTTCGCTCCTAACCGAAAATTTTGTTGGAAATCTTAAAAAAAAAAACTGAAAATTTGAGCCTTTAATATTAACATTAAGTATTTTCCCAGAGCGTGGAAAGATTTCTCATTCGAAAAAACGTGAACTTTTTTTGTTTTTTTTCAAATGTCTATAACTCAGCGGCATTTCATGCTATCATATCGTACCAAACCGCGATTTACTCAGGATTACATGCTCTACAAAAGTGCCTATTGCGACGTAGCAGTAATCTGCACCTGTAAGATTGTACGGGTCACTAAATCTGATTTTGTGAAAAATTCTTATTTGACGAACTTGTAGGAAATTTAATTTCCTACAAAAAAAGTCTCATAAACCGAATTGATATTTCTCGAGATATAAAGCGTTAACTTTGTCGTATTATGAAAATTTTGAGATTCGATCATTCTTAAAAATTTCAAATGAATGCTGATGTGATGATAACTAAATTTATTTTCTCAAGTATGATTTGGAAACGCTTAAAAAAAAGTATTATCACGTCAACTTTGGAGGCATCACAAAGTTTAGCGATCCGAAAAAGTAGAGAAGATGTAACTAACTACCTACTATTTTGTTGAACCACATTGCCCTGCGTATTGCCAAAGAGTAGGCAGTTCGTTTTCTAAAAAATCGCGATAAATTTCCCCGTTTAGAATGTCAGGTAATTCAAAAGGGCCAATTATTGTACTTTTCCAGATGCCGGTCCATAGATTTACTTTGAAGCGATATTGTGACTTTTGTTCTCGCATTGCATGTGGGTTTTCAAGAGCATACGTATGAAGATTGTGCATGTTCATGAAGCCATCTTTGAGAATGTGCTTTCATCTGTCCATAAAATGTTATCTATGAACTCTGGATCTTCTCTATGTTTCTGCAGCAATCTTTGGCAGAACTGGACATGTTTTGCAAAGTCGCGACGAAGCAGCTTTTGCACGTGATATGGGTGGTACTGATACCTTCGTGTAATTCTGTTTACAGTGGATTTAGGTATCCCTGTACGGCTTTCAATTGCTCGCGCCGAAGTAGTCGGATCATTTTCAATCTCTTGTGAGACTGCGTCATCGTAATCCGTACGTGGTCTTCCAGTCCCAGCGCGAATGTGAGGCATTCTGCCTTCCTTATACGCATGATGAATATTTATGAACTCACGATGATCAGGGTGTCCCAAAGCATAGGGGTATCTTTCGCGATAGTGATTAGCTGCAGCAGCACCATTGCCTCTGCATTCCCCATAAATGTAATGCATGTTAGCGTATTCCTGAGGCGTATACTGGTACGGCATGATGAGTAGTAATTCACCTCCAACGCGTAACACCAACAAGAGTCCAGAAGAAGGCCAGGCCAGTCTAATACAATCAATACAAATCACTACACAAACACGAGTCCAACAAACAAAAACCGTTATAATGTGTACTAGAACAATATGAACTACGATACACAGCAAACGAGGTAGCATGATATACTGCCAAATAAATGTCACTGCAACTCATGTCACATGACGTTACCATCTGTCGTCGTGCAACGGTAGGTTTATACTACGCAAAACATCAATGCACATCGAATAGAGTCGCTGCAAGCCACTCAGACTCATTATTGAAATAATTTAAAAATAGGCTCCTAGTGAAAGATAAAGAATGTTTCACCATATCAAAAACTACACTGAATATGCAATTTTTTAACTAATGTCCGGTTTTACAAGTTGAAAATGGTCTAAAATAGAGATACTGCTCTTAAAATTATGTGTGATAGCTCATTGGATTCGGAATAACGCCTAGAAAAATGTGCCAAAAGCGTGTATTAGCACATGAAAAATTGCAAAAGTTATAAACAATTGAAGATGAGAAAAAATGGCATTTCGTTTTTTGCTAATATTTCATAAACTATCAATATTTAAGAAATTTCAAAAAAAGATTCTGAAAGAGGAGGAAATTTTCAATAAAAAATTCACAGCTCCCGGAACTCTTTCCCCATTATTTATAATTTTAATTTAACGCTGTAAATGGGTATCCGAGCGACATTTTTAGGTTGCGCGCTCGGCGTCAAAAGCGAGTACGACACATTAATTAATTTATTTAAGGTACTAAATTTTTTTTTTATATGAAAAAAATTATGGTGTATTTGCAACACTATAAATAATTCATTCTTGTTGGAAATTTCACTCAAAGTTGATTTTTCAACTAGTTAAACGATTGTTAACTAACAAAATTTTCTCGAACTTCGGTCTTAATTGTAAATGAAAAAAAATGTTTAAATAATTGTCGTAAAATTTTTTCGCTCCGTATAGCCTTTCTTATATACATACTTAACAAGATCACGCCATATAAGTTGAAAAAATATCCATACGTTGTTTATAATAATTTTTGTACATGGACAAAAACAAAAAAATCCAAGTAATGTTAAATTTTTTTTAATTTTTTTATAATAAAGATATGAATTGATTTGAAAAAAAAAAAATCTTGCCATTTGTTGATAAATTTTTTATAAACAAATTGATTGTTTCAATATTTTTAAAAAAAATTTCGCACAACTCCATTATATCACAAATATTATGATTAAAAAAAAACCCCAATAACAATTTTTAATTGTTTATAATCGTTTTTTTTATATTTTTATTGTTTAAATAATTAGTTAGATAATTTTTTTTCTGAAAATCATAATTGACAGTCCTCTATAAAGTAACAGAAATATTTTTTTTTATCAACAATTCCATTGTTTATTAACTTACCAATTTGTTATAAACAAATTTTTAACTTTGTTAGATTTTTTTTCTGAAACTTCCAAAATTTTTAAAAACAACCATATATAACAAAGTATAGAATTTTATTTTTTCCAATTTTTCCCAATTCTAATTTCCAAAGTAAAATAAAAAATTGGATTTTTTTTTCTATACCGTAATTGTGGGCTACTTTGGCCCTGGGGTCCTTCTTTGGTCCAAAGTTAAAACAAAATAAAACGTCCTCTAATTACCTTCCGGAAGCAGTTTTCGAAATAGTTCCGGTTTTTTCTACTAGGGCGCAGCACCATGCAGCGACTGATGTGTATTGAGTAGTTCGCTAGTTCCCGCTAGTACCACCACTTGTGACTTGGTTTTCTTTTTGTTAAAACGTGTTTCATTAACCTCTCAAACTTTCACCTGTCAGAGCTGTTCTACATCTTTCACAAGTTTGATAAGTACTTCTGTAACACTCAGTTCAATACTTTGCAGTGGTATAATTATGTTTGTCCTTACTGTTCAGGTTTTTATTATAATATTCAATATTAATAATTACAGCTCTGGTGACCTCCAAAGTATGACCTACTTTGGCCCAGCATTTTGCCAAAGTAGGCCTCACTATTTGTGAACTTTGTTTTCCCTTTTTTATAACAGCGAAACATTTATCCGCCATTTGGAACAGAAAAATCAAGAAGTTGTCAAGCCCCGAATAACAAAAAGACAGAAACTAGAAGTTTCTGCTGGTAAAGGTATAACTGCCAATTATATTCTTAACTATCGAGAAAAACGAAAGAATCACAAGATCAGAAGAAAAGAGAAAAAGACAAGAGAAAAGAAGAAAAAGAAAAGGAAAAACAGGAAAAAAACGACAGAGGGATCTGGAAAAGAAACAAAGAGTTGAAGGCCAATACCTGAAGAAGAAAATCACTAAAAAGTATGAAGTGTCATCAACGGATGAAGATACCGGTAGTGACAACTACAGCCTCATTTCATCAGGCCACAGTGACATAGTGTTTTCAAGGGTTGATGAAGAAGAGTTGGAAACTGTTGGCTGCCCCCAAGAAAGCCTTACAAATTTTGAACCAGTTGCATCTACTTCTTCCAACGACAATCTGGGAACTGTTGGCGGTCCGCAAGAAAATCGTGCAAATATTTACCCGGTTGTGTCAACGTCTTTCGACGCCATCAATCCTCAAGAAAAAAACTTAAAGAAAAATCTTCAAGACGGAAATTTTGTAGTTGTTGAATGGAATGGGCTACAGTTCCCCGGAATTGCTGTTCACATATCAGAAGAAGGTGCTATGTATGGAACGCAATGAACAGTGTTGGAAATGGCCTAAACAAAAGGACTCATTATTCTACAAATGGAACGATATTAAGAAAATAATCCATCCTCCAAAACTTATGGAAAGAGAACTCTTTTCCATCCGCGGCATAGAGTGAATATGTATATTTGTACATTTTAATAAAAATTAACTTGATTTAAAATAAATTTTTTTTTCATGTAAATGGACTTTCCAATGACCTCAAGTCTTTCTTTGGCCCTAGCTATTCATACACGCTTGAAAGTAGGTGAAATGATTTTGGGCCAAAGTAACCCGAACCCAAGGGTAACCTTAGCCCAAGTAGAAAAATCATAAAGAGGTAATACCCCTTTTGAAAAACACAAAAGGCCTTATACATTCCATTAAGAATAGTCTAGTTGTGTAAAAAAATTAGCAGAGGCTTAGAAGTAGGAAAATACACAGATTTATTAAGACATGATTGAAATTTTTTCAAAAGTGGACCAAAGTAGCCCACGTTTACGGTACTTTGTTATATATGGTTGTTTTTGGAAATTTTGGAAATTTCAGAAAAAAATCTAACAGAGTTAAAAATTTGTTTATAAAAATTGGTAAGTTAATAAACAATAGAATTGTTGATAAAAAAATTTTTTTGTTACTTTATAGAGGACTGTCAATTAAGACTTTTAGAAAAAAAAAATCTCAACTAATCATTTAAACAATAGAAATATAAAAAAAACGATTATAAACAATTAAAAATTGTTATTAAGGAAAATTTTTGTTTTCAAAAATCATAATATTTGTAATATAATGAAGTTGAGAAAAAACAATTTTCAAAAATATTGAAATAATCAACTGTATCAACAAATGGCGGGATTTTTTTTTTGCAGATCAATTTATATCTTGTATTAATAAAAAAACGATAATATGATGATTATGAGAAAATTTTTTTTTAACAACATCACTTGGATTCTTTAGTTTTTGTTCAAGTACAAAAATTATTATAAACAAAGTATGAATATTTTTTCAACTTTTATGGCGTGATCTTGTTGAGTATGTATATAAGAGAGGCTCTACGAAGCGAAACATTTTTACGACAATTATTCAAACCTTTTTTTTCATTTACAATTAAGACAGAAGTTTGAGAAAATTTTGTCAGTTAACAATCGTTCAACTTGTAGAAAAATCAACTTTAAGTAAAATTTCCAACATGAATAAATAGATATTCATAGTATTCCAAATACACCATAATTTTTTCAAATTAAAAAAAAATATTTAATACCTTAAATAAATTAATTAATGTGTCGTACTCGCTTTTGACGCCGCGCGCGCAACCTAAAAATGTCGCTCGGATACCCATTTTCAGCGTTAAATTAAAATTATAAATAATGGAGGAAGAGTTCCGGGAGCTCGTAGTTTTTTATTGGAAATTTCCTCCCCTTTCAGAATCTTTTTTTGAAATTTCTCAAATATTTATAGTTTATGAAATATTGGCAAAAAACGAAATGCCATTTTTTTCTCATCTTCAATTGTTTATAAATTTTACAATTTTTTATGTGCTAATACACGCTTCTGGCACATTTTTCTAGGCGTTATTCCGGATCCAATGAGCTATGACACATAATTTTAAGAGCAGTATCTCTATTTTAGACCATTTTCAACTTGTCGAGTAGACTAATATTGTACACAGTATGAAGAGTCTAAGTGAGCTAATAAAATGAATTACTCGTGAATCAGACAAATACTTCTTTTTTCTCCACAGGTATGGTAGCAATCATTTTATTTTGGACTGTAATCAATAGGGGGGTTATTCAGGGTTGCATAACAAAAATTAGAATCTTAAACTATGAAGTTTTGTACTTGCGGCACTCGAAATACTGATCAAAGGTTTCGATTTTCACGAAATTCATAAAAGTGCCAATATCTCCAAAACTATCAATATTTTACTGAGGTCATATTGTGATATTCTGATCAGTCATGAGCTGGACTATCAGCCCTCCAAATCATGACGTTGAGTTTTGGGACACCCTGTATATATTGTAATAATGAATTGATTGCGGTTCGTTTTTATTTTATTTTATATTTGTTCATTTACTTCCCACAACCAGACATCATAACAAAATATATATATATATATATATATATATATATATATATATATAAATATATATATATATATATATATATATATATATATATATTTTTATTTTATTTTTGTTTTACTAATATTTTTGTTTTTTACTAATTTTTTTACTATTTTCAAAATCTTCAAACTAGTTCCCCTTTGAATTTAATTTGATATATATTTAATATGTCCGGCTATGCATTTTACCTTCTTTCCATCTTCTTTCTTACCTTATTTTCTTCACCTCATCTAACTCAATCGCCTATGGAATCTCAGAAGTCGGTTCTACTGTGGAGCCCTCTAGAAGTTCTTGATGTCAAATTCGGAAAAAACAACTATTATTGCTCAATCATTGGAAACAATGCAGAAATCCAGTCAAAATAATAATTTCCTTCATTCAGGCGAAACTCACTACTACCTATTCTGCGATAAATAACCTAATTAATGCTTCATAGCAAATATATACAGAAAATGTGAAGTTATGTGATAATAATAGGGAAATTTAACCTAGTTTTATAGGTTATGTCGTCAACATACTAAATCATGAACGAGTTCTATCAAAATGGGTTCTCTAAAAGTTTTGATTCAATTGCACTGCAGTAACTTTTTATGGTTTCAAAATACCTGTGACCTCTAGTAGTGAGAATGTTCAGTGTTTCGGATTTGCTCCCGTTCCTGCAAACTGCAGCCCTTTTGTCGACTGTGACTTCGCCTCCTACTGGTAAATCTCCAATGAAAAAAGCTAAGATTCGTTCCGTTTCAGGGCTCTTCTATCAGCTATTGTTCTTTATGGTATTTCCTTATTGTATCGGCAAATAATTATTTTTCTAACGAACATTTTCTTAGTTCCTTCTTCCAAATTATCTTTTTTCGTTCTCCTCCTTAGCTTGTTGATTTCTTTCCCTCGATACCAAACATCCTTTGTTTCCTTCGATTGTCACGCACCTCTTTTTGCACTTTTTATTATTTTCACCTTTTTGACAGTTTTTATTTACGAAATATTTCTAACTACCTTACATACTATTTACAAGAAATGTAAAAATCATTCTTTTGACGGTTCTGCTTTTAATATCTTTAAAATTCCTAATTTTGCATCAAGATCTTCCTTGGCATCTCATTGGCTATTGTGTTCAGATCCAATTTCATATACAGAATGTTCGAACTTTTAACATTTTGTTATCTGCTTTTGCTCAAAAATATTAGTAAAATTTGGTTTCTATAATTTTAAAAATTATGCCAATTGCTTGTAATGGTGAAAACATGTTTATTTCAAACATAGGTATCGATTAATATGATATGAGGTGTCAGAAAAACGGTAGAATCTTCAGAAAAACTGCAAAATAACATAGCATAGATGACTAAATACGAACATTTTATTATTTAAGGTTTTTTTTTATTTATAATTCTTATTTCAACTCTTTAAATATTTAACGTACTTCTAAACATAACAATATATATATATATATATATATATATATATATATATATATATATATATATATACAGTGTGACCCATTTAAAATGGAACCACCCCTGTAGAATACGCATTTTTCAGTCAGTCTCGAAAAAAAAATTTTCTAATATTGAGCATCAAAAACTGTATCTTAACACAAATTTTCATTACTTCAGTTTAATTTCTAAGGCACTCTATGGTTTTTTTTCTTCGTCAAAAACGGCAAAAGTTCATTAGGCAATTTTTTTTTCCAAATTCGACTACACCACTAGATTAGTAGTCGTTATAAATGGAAAATCAAAATTTCATGAAAAAATATTGGTTAACAACGAAGTTACAACAACTTCAATTTTGGAAACAAAGTATTTGATTATAATTTTTAATTAGATTGCAGATATATTTGAAATCTGGCAACACTGCCGATACAAAGTAGAGCACAAGTGAATTTGTACAGCGAAAATCCGAAGTCAATAGCTCATTCCGTTCAACAGTTATAACTGGCACTTTTCTCTCGCTATATGCTAGACGGGCTTGCCACTCCTACTGAGAAGGAATCTTTTATTTAGAAACCTATCGAGGTGGGAGATTTTCGGAGTGTTTCTTTCTGTCACTAGGTACCGCCAGTTAAAGTTTATCTTTTCCGGCGTACCTATAGGTGTTACAAGATCGATGATGGTTTGTTTACGTTGTGTCTCACTTCAGCCAGAGTTCTTTGGACCTTTGGCTGGTTGACTACTCCGTACTGATGAGGGCCAAGAAGCCTGAAACCGGTATGCGGATTGTTAGGTGAACACGACTTAAATTGAACATAATCGAGCTTATCAGAAAAAAACATTTGCATTCAATGTCCATTGATATTATATGGAAGTATGCATGGATTTTCAGGTGAATATCATTCAACGTTCTGCGTGGTATTTGCCAGGAAAGTAGTTGTTTTTCACCTGAGATCTACCTTTCTCTGGTTCAATTTTATATTGAATCCTTTATGTGAAGAAAACCGTTTAAATTCGATTTTTCTACTGAAAGTATGGTAATGTAAGCGATTTGTGGTGTACTGAATCACAGCCTACTATTGATTTAGTACAACATCTATGCCCAATGTATTAGTTCAGCTTTCCTCAAATTATTGATACCTTCTCTAAAAGCTTGTTCCAGTTGAGTTTTGCAGAATAAAAAAGGAATTTTTTTTTGTCCTGCTTTCTGTTTTATTATTGAATAAATAATTTTGATACTTTAAAACTTGATTCGGTTCATTTCGTTTTTATCGGCTATTGAAAACTGCATAACTTGAGAATGAATTTTTAATTTTCTGTTATTTTCGAATACACTTATAACCTTTACTCAAATAAAAGATTTTAAGGGAATATCATTCACAAATCCAGTGGCGTAGTTATATTTTCATTACAAAATCGCTTCCACCAGAAATCGCTCACATTACCATACTTTCAGGAGTTATAACTGTCGAAAGGAATGAGCTATTGACTTCAGATTTTCGCTTTACAAATTCACTGGTGTTCTACTTTGTATCGGCAGTGTTGCCAGATTTTAAATATGTCTATAATCTAAATGAAAATTAATATCAAATACTTTGTTCCAAAATTAAAGTTGTTGTAACTTCGTTGTTAACCAATATTCTTTTATGAAATTTCCATGGTTTTCATTTATAACGACTACAAATCCAGTGGTGTAGTCAAATTTCGAAACAAAAATTGCCTAATAAACTTTTGCCGTTTTTAACGAAGAAAAAAAACCATAGAGTGCCTTGGAAATGAAACTAAAGTTATGAAAATTTGTGTCAAGATACATTTTTTGATGCTTAATTAGAGAATGACTGAAAAATGCGTATTTTACAGGGGTGGTTCCATTTTTAATGGGTCACACTGTATATATATATATATATATATATATATATATATATTTATCAGTCAAGATAACAAGCTGGATTCAGAAGAGGCGATCATATACTAACCATGAGCATATTAATTGAAAAAACCAATGAATGGCCAATTTCGCTGAAAGCTTTCGATAGCACCGAACAATAAAGTGTAAACCTCCCTACAAAACGAAACAATCGACCGCAGATTGGAATATATACAGGGTGACCCAGGGTTGAAGCGCCAAACGTTCGAGATCGGTTTCTTAGGAAAAAATGTTTCCTATTTTCCTTTGTTTTCGAAATACAGGATGTCGGAGTGATTAGAAAAACTCAGTTCTTTATTAATTACTCAAAAACTTTCTGGCTGATTTTGATAAAACTTGGCATGCTTATTCGAGAGTCTTCTTATAATGTGATTGTAATAAAATTATGTATTCCGGTGGCGTCCCAAAGGATAATCTAATTGATATTAGGACCAATCATTGTACTCAATTTTGTTTTAAATCTCGCTTCGTTTTTGAGAAACCAAAATTAAAAGCCTTTTCCCTGCATTTAACAGGAAAAAAATATCCAATTGATATCAGTGAAAATGTTTTAATTGTATTTCATTAAAACACGGGTAACTTTAGAGAAATCACAAAAACTGCTCAAAATTATCACCATCTTTTTCAATGCAAAGTTCGCACCTACGGACGAAAGATTCTGCAGCTGCACGGCACTCTGCTGGTGTGATCCCTCGTGCTTCTTGAAAATCCTTTTCCGTAGAGTACCTTCGTCATTGATGGGCTCAGCATAAACTTGGATTTTCATTGTACTCCATACC
The DNA here is from genome assembly GCA_018342105.1 of Gonioctena quinquepunctata. Classification (NCBI taxonomy): domain Eukaryota; kingdom Metazoa; phylum Arthropoda; class Insecta; order Coleoptera; family Chrysomelidae; genus Gonioctena; species Gonioctena quinquepunctata. The sequence continues at coordinate 25,368 of JAFIRS010003832.1, read as the reverse complement.
AATATGCCTAGGGGTTGAGTCAGGAGAACGCGAAGACCAAGAAAAGGGGCTGTTCTAACCGCGACATATCCATCATTCCAGAAAATAGTGGTACCGCCATCGTCGGATTGGTAGAGTGTAATGAGCAGTACATCCATCTAACTGAAACCATATGTTTGCTCTATTAATTATAGGAATGTCAACAAAGGTAAGCTGGATCATTTAGTCGCGGAGGCAGAAAATAGGGACCAATGAGTGAGTCGTCGCATAATGCCATCCAAACGTTGCACAAAAATGTATGTTGAAAATTGCTGACTTGTATTGCACGAGGATTTTCGTGCGCCCAAATGTGAGCATTAGCTGATTGAAGATCCCATCCCGGGTGAAAGTTCTTTCGTTTGTCCAAATCACCCTGAAAGAGTGAGAAGACCCATTCATTATTTGTCCCCGATCATTTCAGAAAATTTTCTCCTTTGGGGCAAGTCATCAGGTACCAAATTCTGAACTTTCCGCAGATAATACGCGTTACTACCATCTGCTATGAAAGTCCTGTTCACAGTGCTCCGCGTATATCCTATTTGTAAAGAAGATCTCCGTATGCTACTGGAAGGCATTTCGTCGAAGTGTTCTACAGTTCATTAAGTATCAAGAACGGTAAGGATGGTTTACTGGTTGATGACAATGTTTGTTGTCTGAAACCAGTAAACCTTACAGTTCGTGATGCTTATACTATTTTTTGTACGACCGATATATGTACAAAATAATTCTTATAAATCAATCTTCTTGAATAATATATTTTCGATCAATTATGTTCAATGCAATTCATCAACAAAGCGTGTTCCATTGGAACAATCGTAACCATGGTTTTATTTATATTGTTTTTTTTTCAATCTGTCATGCAGTTGTAGAATACAAGTTCAGTATTTATTCAAAGTTAGTGTTGATTTATGCAGCACAAAATAACAAATATCAAATAACAAATATCACGTATCAAATAACAAGTATAAGTTGAATTTCTTATTTTTCAATGACACTGTTTAAGCAGCCAAGTATCAAATATCAATTAACAAATAACAAATAAGAAGTTGGTCAACTTTAACTTTCTACGTTAATTGAACGTGATTTTCTTATTGTGCGCAACAAGTACGCAGGTGACGGTTGATTGGCCTGTCCAGTGAAGGAACTTAACCTAACTTCTGTCAAAACAAACGATATTATTCATGTTTTGTGTTTGCTTTTATCGAGGGTTTTGTTTGGAACAAATACATTATTTTGAAATGGAATTCGACGACGCTGTTCCTGTGGACCTTGTTCGACAATTTCCCCAATCAAATGGCTTGAAACTGACTTGTGCGCCTACGTACCATTTATTGCTAATTGTTAATTTGGTGTGCATAAATGGTAACATTTTCACTACTTGTCATTTGATATTTGTTACGTGATATTTGTTATTTGATAATTGTTATTTTGTGCTGCATAAATCCACACTTATTTGTTCCAATAATGATATATGACAGGTGACAGGTGATCCGGAAAGCAAGAACACGGAATCAGAAAAAGCATGGAATAACGATATATCAGCCATAATTCCAGAAAAGAGAAAAAAAAAACTAAAATTGTATATATCTTTCAAAATGTATTAATTCACTTACTGAACGGTTAGTGAATTACTTACCGACGAGTTTGGCTTAGCAAACAGTAAACCCAACCTACTGTCGCAGATAAAGATGTGGTAAACAATCAAAAATAGTCCGGTAGTACAAAAATATATTTTGTAATCTTTCATTTTGAAGGGGTGCGAAAATTCAATATGCTCGAGATCGCACGTACAATGTCAAACTTTCTTTTTTGACGACTTCGCTAATCCAGTTGTTCGCAAACACAAGGTGCGTTGACAATAGACGAGAAAATAGCAGCGGCCGCATTTATTGTGATGTATACTCTGATAAAAAAAAATCGAAAATATTCTTGTAAAAGCAACAAAACTGTGTCATTGCTCCAGTCCATGGCTAAACAAAAATTATTTAGAAATCCTGCACACGTCGAACGACGCCGCAAGTTGAAAAGTCTTGTTCAAACTGAGCATTCGCCAAGTAATTATATTTTTGGAGCCTGTACGCGAGACCAATACCAAGCGGATCGCGATTGGGGCTATTCAGGCATAGAAAAACACAACGAAAGCGTGCGCGCAAATCCGTTTAAACTTGAACATTCGCGGTGGATCCGTGCGTGCGTTGAAAAGTGGTGCAAACACTAATCTGTCAGGCAATCTCCGGGAGCGTCAACTACTGAAGCGCGCGCATTACCATGATTATTTTTTTTGTGTAATTTTTAACCAATCAGAACGTTCAGTTTAGTTAAGTTACCTTGTATGATTTCGATGATACCTGATTATACATATAGTAGCTCCACCAATCAAAAATTTTACAATAATTTCATTTCCGTAGTAACCACATCGACATCAATATACAACAATACACAAACTAACAGGACCGCCAAATTTTGAAGTTTATCAATAATTGTTCAAAAATTAGTTGATTCGGAGATTCATCATTGAATGCAATAGACGAAAATATATAAAATACTGAGCCTCATAATACAGTGAAAACAAAAAAGTACGTATGGAAACCATTTCTTAAGTTATGTAGTGAAAGGAACTATGTACTAAATGAATCAATTTCCACTGGAATGATATCATCCAATTTAAAAGATTGGGCTTTTAATATGCGAGAAGGTTATGGAAAAAATTATAAAGAAAATGTAGTTAAAAAACAATTACAAGAAAAATATATGAAGGAGTTTAATAGAGTAATTGATCCATTCTCTAGTACCATATTTGTAGCCACACGAAAAGAAGGAAACTTCGAATGATACCGGAAAACTTTTAAACAAAAAATTAAACCGACGAAATACGGATCTGAAAAGTAAAAAATAAAATGAACCTTCTTAGTCTCAATAACTAAGCTCCTAAACTAATGTAAGTAACTAATTTTGAGTCGGCGCCAAACAAACAAGCAAATGAATTAGGTAAGGCGTAAAATGATGGCATCGAGTTGGGCGGTGACATTCTGATAATTTTTTTGAAGTAATTTAAAGATCTTCGTTGATTGTTTGTTTGGCGCCGACTCAAAATTAGTTACTTACATTAGTTTGGGAGCTTAGTTATTGAGAAGGTTTATTTTATTTTTTACTTTTCAGTTCCGTATTTCGTCGGTTTAATGTTTTGTTAGAAAGTTTTCATTTTAAAATTTGTTGTGGCTGAAATCTACTAATTACTAACTGCTTGTTTTTTGATTACATCTAAAATACTTACTCACCCACCCCACTTCAACTATTACCAGTTAAATAATATGATTATCTACTTTTACTATTTGTTTTAAAATAAATTATTTTTGTTCTGGTTAGTTTATTTTATTAGTTTGTATATCATTCCATCCTCTCATAGAATGCAATGATTGTGATAATGACACTACCGATCTGTCCTTGTCAACCACATATGTGTGCCAATGTTCACAAGTGAAAAATCAATTATCCCCTAATTTTCTACCCGTAAGGGTGGATAATTCCATTCGAAATCCAAATATGATCAACTATGAGGTATACCCTATCTGATATGAAAGAAGAATCATCCATATCGAAGATCCCAGTACAAAGCTATGCCTGATAGTATTGGTTAACGGATCAGAATTCAGAGGGTGAGTGATCCTTCATTTTGCTACCCTTAGGGGTGGATTTCATCTCTCAAATTCAAATGGTATCAATTTCAAAGTATAGCCTATCCACTGAAAAAAGAATTATCGGAATCGGACGCCTCAGTAAAAAGTTATGCGTGATCATATATAAAAAAAAATATATATATATACGCGTCGACTAGAGAACCTCCTCCTTTTTGGTTTCGTTGGTTAATGAGGGAAAGGTTGGTGCATCAGTGTTTAAAGATACCGAGTACATAGCAATGATAGAAGCGTGGAATGAAAATACACCGGAAAGATTACAAATAAAAAATTCTTAATTGCTTCTGTAGAATTTGCGTGGAGAGGAAATGAAAGAGCGTCATGTTCGACTCATTATTTTCAAAAGGAACCTGGAAATGATGATACTCCAACTGATAGAATACAATATAATCCTATGTTTACCAAAACCACACAGGCAGTAGCAAAACCGTGTGCTAATAATAAATGGCTTGTACCCAACCATAATGAAGTAAGTCGTTGTCCAGTGAGACTTCTAGATGGACTAATGATTAAAAGAAGCGAAAACATCAATATTGAAACAAATAGGTTATTTCTGACAGTAAATCCTAACTGGAGAAATAAAAAAACCCTTGGTTAGTACAAAAATATGCCAATTGGAGTGCAAAAAATTAGTTAATGGGCCAAAAAGTCTGCAGAATTGGCAAATTTAAATATGAAAAACAAAACATTTTCAAATCATTCTCACCGAGCCACTGCTGTTTCACAATTGGCAAAAGCAGGTGTATCGGAACAAGAATTCATTAACATAACAGGACATGGTAATAGCAATTCTATCAAACCCCACCTACAGTTAAATGAACAACATCACCAAAACATAATAAATAAGATGAGATCCAATTTTAAAAACGCTACAGGTTCAAGTAACCAGCACTTCAATGAGCAGTAGCCACGTTTTTAGCGCAAAAAATAACTCAGTTAAAAAAAACGTAGTATATAATATTTGTAATTTTTATTGTACCAATTTGTATTCAAATTAATAAATTATTTATATTTACTTAATTTACTCAAAAAATAATCGTATCAAATACAATACGTACTTCAAAATAACTACGGTTATTCATCTCAAACTTCCTGCATAATTACAAATCGTGTCAGATTGACAGAATAATCCTCCTAACACTCTTTCTATTTATGCAACAAGTTATCGATGTATAACCTGATTATTTTGAGGTACTTATAGTATTACTACTGAGAGAGCTCGAAAACAAACACAATATCCGCGTATTCAGCTGTAATGTAAATACTTGGCATGATAATTCCGCAGACTACTCATAAACGCACAAACGCACATAAAATGCATTAAAACTCGGATTATTCAATTAACATGGCTGTCAAACTTTGACACAAACAAACACTCATTGCTGTCGAAATTGTGCCCGGTACCTTTTATCTGATTTTTGTTGAAATAAGTTTTTTCCTCTTACATGCAGGAAAATGAATTTTATATTTTTTCTCAAAATCAAAGCGAGATACAAAAAAAATGAAGAGACAAAAAAATTGTATTATTATTATTTGCCTAATCTAAAAAATATACAAGAACAAGTAGCGTACAATGATTCTTTCTAATATCGATTATATTACCCACTGGCACGCCACATGGATTAATGATTTCATTATAATCAATTTGAAAGAAGCCCCTTATTACTGCAAATAAGCATGCCGAGTTTTATCAAAACCAGCCAATTAACTTTTTTTTTCTAAAAACTATGACACCCTGAATCTCAAAAATGAAGCAAGTTAGGACATATGCTTGAAGGAAAAAACAATACACACATATACAGGGTGTCCCACACTCGATGGGATCTTATATTGAAAAGTAGCAACCACTTTGAATGTTATTGCATTTTTTGCTTTGCTATTGCTTAACGATCATTTTTGTATGGTACTTCTCTATACCTAGCTCAAGATGTTTTCGAGAAATTCATTGATTTCCTTATTTTTTGTGCAAAACATAGCTTCAATTAAATTTTTATTACTGCGGTATTTGGACTCGAACAAAGCTGAAATTCTGTTTTGTGCATCAGTTATGTTTAAGGAAATTAGTTCTCCATTATTCAGGGTCGTTAAAAATTTGTGATTTTTCCGATAGATACAAACATGGTGAGAAGTACATTGTTTTGAATGCAACACCCTGTATATTATCGAATATCCTGAAAGACAGACAATTAAAGTTCCTTTCAAATGATGTATCATGTTCCCCTACCTAAATTGTCTGGTTTCCCAAATAAAAGCAAATTTCTATAAAAATCGGATTATTTCGCCATATTTTGTGATGAATGTCATGGAATATGACAAATGACAAATTCGGCAATTAGTGCATCAATTTCCGCATTCATTACCGAAAATTGGATCAGAAAAGAATCAAAATGGAAGGCAATAACTATTCAAACAAAATTTTGATGAAATTGTTTATCTTCATGGTCAATGTGATCAACTTATAGCGAGAACATACAGAAGGTTCTGTGGTGTATTGAAGTTTATGAATGATAAGATGATGAAGTGATTGTACAAAGAATGATTAATATACATGAATTCCAAACTCGATGGCATATTGGACGTTCTGGAGATCTGAGATATAAATACTGCAGTGTTGCCACATGTGGTTTAACTAATATCAACTTTCGAATTTCAAATGGAACACCCAGTATTTCATTCTGTTTTTGGATTCTACTGACAAATACAAATAACTTTTACTGAACATGTCGTATACCTATCTCTACCGTTTATAAAGTCCCAAAGTGCAGCAGAACCCGCAGTTTTCTTTATCAGAAAAAATCCTGAGACCTGAGGTTTCATCGCACTTTTGAAGATACAGCTGGAACTTTAATTTGTATCTCGCTCTCAGATGCAATTCAGTTTTGGCATAGATTGATTAAAAATATAACTGAGAAAATTTAAAAAATAGAGATAAAGTCATACTCGAAAAAAAAAACAAATTAGGGAGTAGAAACTGAAATGATATATACAGGATGATCTGAACAATCATTACTTATAGACATTTTTTCGAGTATGACTCAAATTTTCCTGAGATATTTTTTAATTAATCTTTGCTAAAAGTGAATAGCATCATCTGATAGTTAGAAAAAAAAAAAGTTTCAGCAGTATCTCCAAAAGTATGAACATTTTTGAGCGAATTATTACAGATTGATTTGATTTCTTAATCAGATCATTTCAATTGGGTAATATTACCTATTTCGATTTGTTATACTAGAAAATGGAAATGGTAGTAGTGTGCCGTGACCAGAAAAAAGCAAGACAATCTTTCAATTTCACAAGCAGTTATTTTCATGGTGTTGCTGTCAAAATGGATAATAATACATATTCAAATGCAGATATTTTAAATTTTTATAGAAACTTGCTTTTATTTCGGAAACCAGACTATTTAGGTATAGAAACATGATACATCTTTTGGAAGGAACTTTAATTATCTTCCAAGACATTTGATAATATACAGGGTGTTCCATTTAAAAAAAAGTACTTCCCACCATTTTTGTATCTATTGGAAACACCCTGTATAATGGAGAACGAATACCCTCAATCCTAACTAATGCAGAGAACATTGGTAAACTACACCCAAAATTTCAGCTTTGTTCGAGTCCAAATACCGCAGTAATAAATATTTAATTGAATCTATGTTTTGCACAAAAAATAAGGAAATCAATGAATTTTTCAAAAACCGCTTGAGATAGGTATAGGGAAGTATGATACAAAAATGATCGTAAAGGAATAGCAAAGCAAAAAATGCAATAATCAAAGTTGTTGTTACTTTTCAATATAAGCGGCAACGTCGCAGTGCTGAAAATATTTTAGATCGAGAGTGCAGAACTAATTACCCAAGAAACAAAATTTTCAAAAAATTCCTGTGTCCCGTCTCCAGAAAGGTCTAATAGGCCATCGAGTGTGGGAAACCCTGTATATATATATATACACTGTGTCCGTAAAGTATGGAACAAATTCATTTTCAGCTAAACAGGTCATTTTAAGAAATAATCCTGAAACACGTCGAATTTACCGTATTTTAAAATAATAATCTAATATACAGGGTGAATTACGTTCGAGTAATGACGTCACCGTCCTTTTTTTTAAATGGAACACCCCCATTTTGTCTCAATTTTCGGATTACTCTAGCTGAGCTGATTCCAAAAATGTATCACATGTTGATTCCAATTGGTACAGGGTGGACAAAAATACAATAGTTTTGTGTGTGCTCATAAAGTAACGCGTAACATTCTTTATTAGGTAAATTAACAATATTATCAAAAATACTTATTGTCTAGCGGATAGAATATGCTGGAATACATGACTTTATAAATGTTCGAACTGCAGCCCTTGCTGTATTCGACACTAACCCAAACGGTGTACAAATTCTTGTTGAACCTTGTGTATGGTTTCTTGCGTAATATTATTTATTTCTGTTCGAATTTTCTCTTGTACATCTGCAATATTTGCTGGTTTCGTTTCATAAATAATATTCTCCAGATGGCCCCACAGAAAATGATCCAAAGGATTTAAATCTGGTGACCTCGCTGGCCATTCAGTGGGTCCACGTCTACCAATCCACCTGTTCGGAAAAATTTCATCTAGGTACCTTCTAACATCTACAGCATAATGTGGAGGTGCACCATCCTGTTGAAACCATAAACTTTCATTAAAACCTCTAGGATTACGTCTGCTGGGAAACAAATTACGTAAAGTAGGTACGAGATACCCCCTTAAAAACTCAAGGTACGTTGCCCCGTTTAAATTACCTTCGAAAAAGTAGGGTCCGATGATTCGATTTCGTACAATTCCAGCCCATACATTTACCTTTTGAGGGTATTGTGTATGATGCTCACGCATCCAGTGGGGGTTTTCTTTTGCCCAGTATCTACAATTCTGACGGTTAACCTCACCATTTAAAATGAAAGTGGACTCATCAGAAAAAATAATGTTTAGTATCAAGCGAGGGTCTTGGTGACATTTATCCATAATTTCTTCGCAAAATTGGAGTCTTCTATCGGGATCATCTTCGTTTAATTCTTGCACAAGTTTGATTTTATAAGGATGCCATTTTTCAAGCTTCAATAGTTTGTGTACCGTTGTTTTGCTAACACCGATATAGCGACTAACTTTACGAACAGAAGTGTGCGCATCTTCTTCAAAACTCAGTAAAACATACAATGCTGTATCAGCATTTGCAGGGGGACGACCTGATTTGCGTACATTTCCAACATTTTCAATTTCTCGAAATTTCGTTTCAATCTTACTGACTGTTGAACGCGTTATAGGTCTTTCTGGATATTTATCATTAAACAAATTGCACACTTCCATCTGAGTTCGCGATCTGTCTCCATACCCAATCATCATAAGTATTTCAATTCTTTGTTTTACACTTAACTCCATTTCTACTTCCAATTAAATCTAAGCAATCATTCGAATATTCACGAATACCAAATAAAAAAAAATTTTAAAAAAGTAGACGACTATGTTTTTATAAATAGATAAGAAATATTTTTCATATTCTGTCTGTTATACTACAATTACCAAGCATGTTTGGAAACAGCTCATTTAATATTACTCTAATCATTTTGTAAACTACGGGGTGTTACATTTAAACCAATTGCCGCTAGACAATAAGTATTTTGATAATATTGTTAATTTACCTAATAAAGAATGTTACGCGTTACTTCATGAGCACACACAAAACTATTGTATGTTTGTCCACCCTGTACCAATTGGAATCAACATGTGATACATTTTTGGAATTAACTCAGCTAGAGTAATCCGAAAATTGAGACAAAATGGGGGTGTTCCATTTAAAAAAAATGACGGTGACGTCATTACTCGAACGTAATTCACCCTGTATATTAGATTATTATTTTAAAATACGGTAAATTAACATCAAAAATCGACGTGTTTCAGGATTATTTCTTAAAATGACCTGTTTAGCTAAAAATGAATTTGTTCCATACTTTACGGACACAGTGTATATATATATATATATATATATATATATATATGTATATATATTTATATATATATATATATATATATATATATATATATATATATATATGTATATATATTTATATATATATATATATATATATATACAGTGCGGCTTTTTATAGTCTTGTTAACTTGTTAACTTTTAACTTTTGAACGGTTCGACGTAGAACAATGGGACGAAAACCATTTTGAATGATATCACCGATACTACTTTTTTAAATGAAAGACATTGTGATAAATCGATAGATGGCGCGGAGGGGCACATCAACTTAAAAATTTCAAATAGCATGGGGTGTCAAGTGACACATCGTTAAAAAGATAACTCAATTCTCTTTTCAATCATATAGGTTTTTTTAAATTTAATATGCTTTTGAAATGTCAAGTATAACAAAATTTAAAATGCATGTTATGAAAGAAATAATTGACAAAATTCAACAATGTTTGAAAAGAGAATTGAATTATATGTGCCGAGTTGATGTGATGTGTCCCCTCCAACTTGAGGGAACTTCAAATGGTACACCCTGTATATTTTAACTTTCTGGATTCTAGGGTTAATTCTGAGTACGATCAATTTTTATTTTTGCATGTAGAGTGCATTGTACCCACTTTATCCAATCTGATATATAGATATTATAGACAGTTTTTTTCGCCTAGTTCAGTACCTATGGCGGGTTGATATTTCCAAAACCACTAATTGTAAAAAAATAATGTTTTTTTTTTAAACAACAATTTTTAGAGACACATTCCTTAGATTCTGATTTTCACGACGAATCTATTGATGGTTTCGATTCGAAAATCAGATGTATAACAATCCGAAAGCCTTGGTTACCTCTAAAAGTCGCAGTCGCTGACGGCTACGACCGCGTAGCCGCGACCAGGTCGTTGAGACATCTCCAAAGCATTTCAAATGCTCTTGTTTCCCTAGCTGCTGCCGAGTCGTTACTACTAACTACCGGTCGCCGTTCATTTAGTCACCGGTCGCTTGACCGCTCCGGGAGTAACGAATTTGACGGTGAAACAGATGGTTTTGCGCTGTGACAAATGTCTTTCATTTATTTTTTGGTTACGTATCTTTGAGAAACAATACTTTTAGAGTAAGAACCCAGAGCCGGCAAACCTACCTCATTTTAGCATAGCTGAAATTTTAAGATGAATAGTGTGATATGTAGTTGAGAACGTATGCGTACTTGCTAGTTTGAGATTGAGAAATGATTTAGTTTTGGGATGAATATTCAAATAAAAAAAAACAAATCATTTCTCAATTTCGATGGACAAAAATTTAAAAAATCGTCAAGCGTGGGGATTCGAAAACTCGCCAGTTTTTTTATTTCGAAGCACACCATTCTTTTTGGCATAGTCATTGAATATTAAAATTAATTTTTATTTTTTAGTTAGTTAAAAGCGTGTTCTAACCCTTGGGGAGACTTCCATGGAAAAAACGGAAATTAATGTTACATGGAAAAATTAATATCCATAATTAGTTTTTACCATACATATTATGTATTGAATAGCCTCAAAATTTTAACAAATTTCTATCCTGTATTTTTTGTAACTGGTGGTAAAATTTACTTTTCATCACAAGTTGCGAAAATTTTTACTTTTTGCAACGTGATGAAAAGTTAAACATTTGATAACGTCAACGAGTTTTGAAAAGTGTCACTCTAAATGTCAAAATTAGAAGAAATGAGTTTAAGTCATCGCTGACAATGATATTATTATTTTTTGTTGGATTATTTGGTTTCAAAAAGCTTGTCGCGCGAAGTGTTCATAAAAGAAGGTACCAATTCATTTGTTCGGGCAGTGATTGGTTGGTAAGTAAGAACTTGTCAAAGTATTTAATATTTACAAAGTATTCATGAAAGTAGGTACCAATTAATTTCATTGGACAATGATTGGTTGGTGAGTATCAACTTGTCAAAGTATTAATTTTGTTACAATTCGCGCGACAAGATTTTTGAAACCAAATAATTCAACAAAAAATACTAATATCATTTTATACGTTTTAGTACACGGCTTGAATAAGAGTTTGTCGTTAAAAAGTTTTTTTAATAGTTATATTATTTTTTGCTTTTTAGTTAGTTTGCCTTAATCTGTTCATTTCTAATAGAGCATCGTTATTACAAGGTCTCTTCCCTGTAAGTTTTGTGCTGAAAGAAATCATGATCTCCGACCCCAAAAACTCCCACACCCCAATTTTGAATGAAATCTGACCATAATCCCAAAACTCGTCCGCCATCCTGAAGTCACTATCTTGAATTTATAGATTTTGACAAACAAATCATAATATCTGAATCTAAAAACTCCCACACCCCAATTTTGAATGAAATCTGACCATAATCCCAAAACTCGTCCGCCATCTAATCCATCTTGAATTTATAAATTTTGACAAATAATTCATAATCTCCGACCCCGAAAACCCACACATACCAATTTTGAATCGATTCGCACCATAATCACAAAACTCGTTCACCATCTTGGAGCCGCCATCTTGAATTTATGAATTTTGACAAAACCCCGAAAATCCCCACATACCAATTTTGAAATAAATCGGAGCATAATTACAAATCTCGTCCGCCATCTTGCAGCCGCCATTTTGTTTTTTCCTCTAAAAAAAAATTCCATAATGCGTTGTCACCTGCAAACCTGCAAACCTGGCAAATTTCAAATTAATCGGACGACTAGAAGTCGGTCAAAATTCACTTGCAAGATTTGACCCTAACTAACGAACTAACAAGTGAAACTAAATAAAACAAAAGTTCATAATCCAATCCAACAAAGGAAAACTACCTATAACACCAGGATTAGTCGGAGATAATTCCGCCAACTTCCTGTCCTGTCAGCGGCTCTCGAATCTGCAAGTTCACAAAAAAAAATATATAAAAAATACAGAAAGAGTCGTGGAAAAACAAATGCTAAATATCAAGCTGACAGACCGGAGGAGAAATAGTTGGATCCGTAAATAAAAAACGAAAACATGTCCCAATTGCAATACTCAAAACGGATATACCTACTTTGAGACAAAAAGATGACGGATGGAACAATTGTTGTGGAGAGAAGAAAAAAGGGAGACCACAAAACATGGGAGGTGCAAGGAGGGTGGCTATGTCCAGAGATGGATGTTTGAGGTTGTTTAGATAAATACAATTCTTGGTGATTATCTGCCAATATTCACTTATAGTCTACTCGACAAGTTGAAAATGGTCTAAAATAGAGACACTGCTCTTAAAATTATGTGTGATAGCTCATTGGATTCGGAATAACGCCCAGAAAAATGTGCCAAAAGCGTGTATTAGCACATAAGAAGTTGCAAAAGTTATAAACAATTGAAGATGAAAAAAAATGGCATTTCGCTTTTTGCCAATATTTCATAAACCATTGATATTTAAAAAATTTGTTTAATAAAAAATTATCAACAAATGGTGGGATTTTTTTTTTTGCAGATCAATTCATATCTTGTATTAATAAAAAAACGATAATATGATGATGAGGAGAAAAAAATTTTTTTAACAACATTACTTGGATTTTTTTGTTTTTGTTCAAGTACAAACATTATTATAAACAAAGTTTGAATATTTTTTTAAACTTTTATGGCGTGATCTTGTTGAGTATGTATATAAGAAAGGCTCTACGAAACGAAAATTTTTGACTACAATTATTCAAACATTTTTTCATTTAAATTAAGATGGAAGTTCAAAAATTTTGTTAGTTAACAATCGTTTAACTTGTTGAAAAATTCACTTTAAGTAAAATTTCCAACAGGAATAAATTATTTATAGTGTTCCGAATACACTATAATTTTTTCAAATTAAAAAAAAAATATTTAATACCTTAAATAAATTAATTAATGTGTCGTACTCGCTTTTGACACCGCGCGCGCAACCTAAAAATGTCGCTCGGAGACCCATTTTCAGCCTCAAATTGAATTTATAAATAATGCAGATAGAGTTCCGGGAGTTCGGAGTTTTTTATTGGAAATTTACTCCTCTTTCGGAATTTTTTTTTGATTTTTTTTAAATATGAATAGTTTATGAAATATTGACAAAAAACAAAATGCCATTTTTTTTAATCTTCAATTGTTTATAACTTTTGCAATTTTTTATGTGCTAATACACGTTTTTGGCACATTTTTCTAGGCGTTATTCCAGATCCAATGAGCTATCACACATAATTTTAAGAGCAGTATCTCTATTTTAGACCATTTTCAACTTGTCGAGTAGACTATTAAATGAACTTCAGCTAGATAATCAAAATTACGGAAAAATCTATGGAAACTTCGACTATATAGGACAAAAATAATAGTGAGCGTAATTAGTTGGCTCCCTTATTTAACCGACTGTGTATATTTTCAGTTCAGTTTGGTGTAGCAAAACATTCAGTTCATGCACTATTGTATTTCGAGAAATATTCCATTCTACAAGTATGTACACTCAAAATATGATAAATAAATTAATATACCCGACAATTCAGCGAGTATAACGCGATCTAATTTTTTATCTCGCACATATAGGTCGTTTAAGCGCTTATGAAATCCTCATCATCACCGTTTCACAAAGTGAAATTACTTTATTACTGGAATACTTTCGCGTATTCATCGAGGACGTGGCGGGGAGTCGCGGAGGGCTCTTTCCGTGGGTATTCAGACTTGAACCGTGCTTTTATTGGATTCTGGCGCCCTTAGTCTAGGCATTCCTGGAATATCTCTGCTAGCAATAAGCATTTGCGGACTATAAATGACTCCGCCAGTATTGACAGGTATGCCCTTAAACGACGGTTCAATTAAGGATTTAATGTACCTTACATCCAATTGTGGATTTCTTGTTAGACTAGTTTTCCGTTCGTGTATCATTGAAAGCATTAGGATTTCTGGTTTTGGTAATGTATGTTATGTATAGAGATTAGAAGTGACTCTTTGGTTTCAATCCCGCAATTCAAAATAGCAACAAAAAATTCAGGACACAACGCGGCCAAAACTTAAAAGTCAAAGAAAATGATTGAATGTCCTGCCATTACATTCAATGCGCTGCTGGTATACGGTGTCTTCATCAACTGCAACAGCACCATTTACTGCACGGTCTTGTAATGAAGACAAATATGGTACAATTTACACTGAATGATGATACTATCCTATTGACCTACAAACATTACAAATACAGAAATAATCGGAACACTATGTCATAAAGCTCGGTGGACTTTTGAGTTCTCAGTAGCGTAGTAGACTTTAATCCAAAAAAAAATTAACCGGACTGCTATGAAATTTTGCAGATGCTTTCTCACATGGAAGACGATAACACAATTGTATGTTCCGCATGTTGGTATGAATCCCCCTTCATACAGGGTAATTTCAAAACTGGGGCCTTTCTTTCACAGAATGTAGAGGTGGCGAGAACCAAAAATAATGTAGATTAAATTTGAAGAATAATGGAGAAAACTAACCGATAGGATTGACCCCATTACGGCCTGATATCTGTCACAACACCCAGCAAAAACGAAATATATTCATCCATAAGGAGGAGGCAGATTGAGGCATCAGAATGAAAACACTCTCTTTCCTTCCTAAGTGATTACACCTGAGTGTTGATATAGGTATATAAAGCTCGTCCAGTATTGGAAAGACCGTTTGGTAGGTAGAGAGGGGGAAAACACGAGTGGACACGATTTGACGTGGCTGCTTATGCTACGGCGAGTCTTCACCAGTGGCTTGTCATGCAGCGTTTGAAAGGTTAGGTTTGTTTCATTAATAAATAGGTAGTGCAATAATTCATTCAACTTTGACAAAAAATTCATAATCTCCGACCCCGAAAACCCCCGCATACCAATTTTGAATAAAAAAATGACCATAATCACAAAACTCGTCCGCCAAAAACTACGTCTCGTGTTTCGCCCATACCAAATAATTTGGTACGCCTATGGAGTTTCTATTAATACCCACAGTTAGACAATGGTTCGGGCATCTTCGAGAAAAATTGGTTGTTAGGTAGGGGAAGGCCAAAGTGGTCGTTTCAATACTGGACGAGCTATACATAACAGCTATATTTCGAACTGGAGTTTGCTAAGCTGAGATGAAGTAGTATGAAACCAATAGATATGATCTTAGAAAACACCAGAGAATGATCAACACAGAATTGAGCACAACAAATAGTGAAGAAAGCATATTGTTATCATAATAGTTCAATGTACCTATGTTTATTTCATAGAAACCAAATTGTTCATATATACTGTTGAGGTGCAAAATAACTAATAAAAAAACTTTTTGAGGACAAGCTTTTATTCAAGCCGTGTACTGAAACGTATAAAATGAATTTGAGTCATCGCTGACAATGATTTAATTATTTTTTGTTGAATTATTTGGTTTCGGAAAGATTGTCGCGCGAAGTGTTCATAAAAGTAGGTACCAATTAATTTAATTGGGTAGTGATTAGTTGGTAAGTAAGAACTTGTCAAAGTATTTAATTTTCACAAAGTATTCATGGAAGTAGGTACCAATTAATTTCATTGAACAATGAATGGTTGGTAAGTAACAACTTGTCGAAGTATTAATTTTATTACAATTCGTCCGACAAGCTTTTTGAAACTGAATAATTCAACAAAAAATTATTAAATCAGCATCAGCGATGACTTGAATTTATTTTATAAGTTTCTGTACGCGGCTTGATACAAGCATGTCTATAAAAACATTTTTTAAAGGTTTTTTATTTTTTGCTTTTTAGTTAGTTCGCCTTGATCTGTTCATTTCTGATACAGCATCGTTATTACAAGTTCTTTTTCCTGCAAGTTTTAAGCTGAGAGAAATCATAGTCTCCGACCCCAAAAACTCCTACACACCAATTTTGAATAGAATCACAAAACTCGCCGGTCATCCTGAATTGATGGATTGTGATAGGTTTTGAAAAAAATTCATTATCTCCAACCCCGAAAACCCCCGCATACCAATTTTGAATCGAATTGAACCACAAAACTTGTTCTCTATCTTGGAGCCGCCATCTTCAATTTATAAATTTCGACGAATATCTCATAATCTCCGACCCCAAAACACCCAACATACCAATTTTCAATCGAATCGGACCATAATCACAGAACTCGTCGGCCATCTTGGGGTCGTCATCTTGAATTCACGAATTTCGACAAATATTTCATGATCTCCGACCCCAAAAACCCCCTCATCACATTTTTGAATCAAATCAGAACATAATCACAAAACTCGTCCTCCATCTTGGGGCGCACTACCTTGAATTTATGAATTTTGCCAGAAATTTCATAATCTCCGACGCCGAAAACCTCCGCATACCAATTTCAATCGAATTGACCAATCCCAAACTCGTCTTCTAGTTGGATCGAATTCAAATGACAGAAATTTAATCTCCGACCCCGAAACCTCATACCTTTTGAATCGAATCGGCTATAATCAAACTGTCTGCCATCTTGAGCCATTCAAATTCATGAATTTTGACAAAATTTCCATAATTTTCGACCCGAAAACTTACAGAACCAATTTTAAATCTGAATCGGACCATAATCACAAAACTCGTTTGCCATCTTGGAGCCGCCATTTCAATTTATGAATTTTGGCAATAAATTCATAATTCTCGACCCGAAAACTCACATACCAATTTTGAATCAAATCAAACCATAATACAAACCTCCGTGCCATCTTGGTGCCGCCATTCTCGTTTTTTCTCATAACAAATCTTCTACTGATGCATTTCACTGGAATTCATGAACCATCTACAAATTTCACGGACGGACGGACGCATTTTTCGACACGGACGTAGGACGGACGGTCACGGAATAGGAACGATCGACGAACGGACGGACGGACGGACGGACGGACGGACGGACGGACGGACGGACGGACGGACGGACGGACGGACGGACGGACGAACGAAGAACGAACGAACGAACGAACGAACGAACGAACGAACGAACGAACGAACGAACGAACGAACGAACGAACGAACGAACGAACGAACGAACGAACGAACGAACGAACGAACGAACGAACGAACGAACGAACGAACGAACGAACGAACGAACGAACGAACGAACGAACGAACGAACGAACGAACGAACGAACGAACGAACGAACGAACGAACGAACGAACGAACGAACGAACGAACGAACGAACGAACGAACGAACGAACGAACGAACGAACGAACGAACGAACGAACGAACGAACGAACGAACGAACGAACGAACGAACGAACGAACGAACGAACGAACGAACGAACGAACGAACGAACGAACGAACGAACGAACGAACGAACGAACGAACGAACGAACGAACGAACGAACGAACGAACGAACGAACGAACGAACGAACGAACGAACGAACGAACGAACGAACGAACGAACGAACGAACGAACGAACGAACGAACGAACGAACGAACTAACAAGTGAAACTAAATAAAAGCTTGTAATGTGGAATGAACAAGGAAATCATTTTCGACCCTGATTTTTCTAGTCACAAGAGGCAAAATTTTCGGATGGATGTCAATCATTCGGGAATTGGCAACTTCATTTCATTCAAATATCTACCTCAAACAACATATTGATGATGATCAGTCAAGCGAGTTCGGATGGTCCATTATTAATATTCAAACCGATACTTCTCTTCTTTGTTGAACATGGAATTTTTACCACTTTTATATTTTTATACTTTACTTTCCATATTGAATTCCATCCACTTTCAAATTATTACTGATAACCGCCCAAGCGGTAGTGAGGCTCCATAGATACTTTCTAATAGATTTACATGGAATATAAATGGCACAGCGAAACTGATGTCAAAATGAAGGGTAATTAACCCAACTCCTATAGCAGACTAGACGAACCACTTGATAGAATTATCTCAATACATTAAACTGTTGACGACAAGGATACCTTGGATAGTGACGAGATATATTTCTGTTCAATTTGGGGAAAACATATTTAAAAAAATTAATTCACCGTCGACTTCAGTGTTCATTAAATTTGATACTTTTATTTTGGGTTTGCATTTGATTTACATTTTGATTTTGTGTCCCACCGATATTCATTTGATTGGCTTCAATTTGCTGGCTTCTTTCATAGTTGAAAGATATAACTCAAACTCTTGTCAGAAAAGTGGAACTCAAAATATGGAAATTTTTATCACTATTTAAAAATGTATGAAAACATATCTGCTCGATGAAATCGAGACTGATATAAAAAAAATCAGTTGACGCGGCCGATACTTGATGTAAATCCACTTTAAAGCAAACAAAATATCTCGGAGAAAAACTTTTAGGGTAAAAGTTGTGGAGCTGATGAAGCTCTATCAAACGACTTATATAGTTTGCCGATATTGGGTATGGAAATGATATATTGCGTTTTTTTTAAATGTTTCAACGGCTGCCATTTTGAAACTATTGGATAATTTTTGAAATTAGCCGAGGTATTGATGAGAAGTATTTTTGTTTCATTCGATTGAAAAATGTGGCCTCCACTCAACAAGTTTCGTTATATCCCATATATGAGTTTTAATATCACATTTTAGAGTTTTTGGCCTAAAAATTCAAATTTGTAATTTTTTAATTATTCAATATTTTGAGCTCCGTATTTTTCGAAATAAAATTTCAAGTTTTTTTTAAATTGACCTTTTATTTGTCATCTTGAGAGTAATCTGTGAAAATTTCAGATGTTTATCTTGAAATAAAAAAAATTGAAGATCTTTAATTGACTTCAGAAAGAATTCTGCTTTGACGTAATTTCATATACGTACTATTCCTAAACATATTTTTTCACGGTTCAAAAACATGACTTCTCGTTAGTTGAATTTTTCTTCTTTCAGATACATTTTTGTTAGCTTAATTTGATCAATTAGATCAAAAGTTATATAAAATTTAGTGTAAAGCGCTCGTGGCTGCGTGCTCCTTCAGCGCTGCACTTCAGAGTCTCCGCCTAACATGTTCACAGGTTAGCAAAAAAATTCTGCAGCTTACAATTTTTATTTTGAAGAAACATTTTTTCAATAAAACTTTTCCATTTTT
The DNA here is from genome assembly GCA_018342105.1 of Gonioctena quinquepunctata. Classification (NCBI taxonomy): domain Eukaryota; kingdom Metazoa; phylum Arthropoda; class Insecta; order Coleoptera; family Chrysomelidae; genus Gonioctena; species Gonioctena quinquepunctata. Next base: position 5,639 of record JAFIRS010003832.1, on the reverse strand, counting down.
GCGAGTGGCACCATTGGTTATAATTTTTTTTTTTAATATTCAATATACAATGTAATTTGGCAACTTGTCAAAAAATTAATCAAGCACACACTTTACGGTTGGTAACTTCTTATATGTTGTTTCTACACACAGTAAAGAGTTACCACCATCCCCACAATTTTCTGAAGCTAAAATTTAATATTACTCCACTAGTATATGTAGAGCGTCAGGTGAGCAATAATCTTACCGATCAACTGTTCTCCCGTGTTCTATCTCTCTAACATTCAAATATGATATTTCCGATACAACATAAAGTACATCAAAAGATAAACTTATATTTCTATTCTAGACAAGAATTTCAAGCAGGAACTCATTTATGAAAAGGAACATTTCGTCAATTTACTAAAAAACGCAATATTTTTGTATTTGATAAAATTTACACTTATATTAAGAAATAAAAAAAATATTTTACGCTGCGTATACCTTGTTTGAGGTCGTAATATAGATATATGTTGGTTAGGTGAGCTTATTTTTTTTTTCTATATAAACGTTATCAAAGGTTATTTAACAAAAAATTTCACAGATTTTGGAGCAACATTTGTTTATTTTTCTAGTTTTGGCGAAATTTTATTATTAATTCAATTATTTTAATAAAACAAATCAAACCTCTTCGAAGTTCAGATTACAAGCTTTGGAAAGTACGATTGAAAAATCTTGATATCACATTTTGAACTGGAGTTTTTGGTTTTTGAAGCATGGCCTGAAAATTCAAATTTTGTCATTTTATAAAATTATTCAATATTTTAACCACTGTTTTGTTTTAAATAATATTTTAAGATTTTTTTCCATCCACATACCTTCTCAATTGTCATTTTGGGAGTGAATTGTACAAATTTCAGATGTTCATTTTGAGAGTTAAAAAAATGGCAGCTCTTTAATTGATTTTATAGAAAATTCTTCTTTGACGTAACTTCATATATACGTACTATTCCTATTCATATTTTTTTCACATATGAAAACATGACACCTCGTTAGCTACTTCTTTCTTCTTTCATTCAAATTTCTGATAGCTCAATTTGATCAATTGGATCAAAAGTTATAACAAATTAAGTGAAGCGCGCTCGTGGCTACGTGCTCCTCGAGAGATGCACTTCAGTGTCGCTGCCTCACATTTTGGTACGTTAGAAAAAAAATCTTCAGCTTACAGTTTTCATTTTGAGGAAAAACTTTAGTCAGCATGTTTATGTAAACTCTTCCATTCTTTAGCGATATCAGTTTAAAAAAAAAAATATATTTTTTTCAAGATATTCAATAAACAATGTAATCTTGCAACTTATTTGTTAAATAAAAAACTAAGCATATACTTTACGATTGGTAACTTTTCATATGTTGTTCCTTACATCATCAATAATATACAGTAAAAAGTTACCGCAGTCCCTAACTTTCTGAAGCTCTAGTTATCGATCAAAGATAAAGACTGCAATTTATCTTTGACTTGATTCTATATATCAATTCATAAGTATAATGTTGATTTCTCCAAAGAAATCAGAATGCCATATCCTGTAAGAAAATTGACAAAAATATGGCATTCAAATAGGGAGTCGAAGTAACTCGACCGGGAAACACACAGCACTCCTAGCGTTTTTTTTAACGTCCAGGAAGCCTAAACTATACGCTGTGAATCTCACATCATTTGAAAATGTCAATTATAACCTCCAGCGGATTCCAAGAAGTGAATGCGGATGTTTTTCGAAAAGAAAGCCTTTCAAAAGGGGCACGTTTATTGAAAAGTTGCCACATAGACAACGTCTATGAACGAGCTGATGGCAATTTTGTGATCATTTGTGGAAGAGTTTTGCGGGAAACTCCAGGAGCTCAAAGTTCAAAACCGAATACGAATTATTATATTTCTAGTTTTCATTATTTTGAAATTAGAATATATTTTTTAATTTAATGTTTATTGATACTGAACATCAATACTTACTCTTGCCTACAAACACTCTCCGTTCTTTCAGCCACCGTTGCCCCGGAAAACTATAAAAACTGAGCTAAGGATTCTTAAACTCAGAATTCGAGCAACCAACGACGCAACAAATTCTTTTTGAACCATTTTTTTCACAAAAACTGCACTGGAATCCATGCTGGCTCGACGACAAGCTAGAGTGCATTCACTATTGGGAATTTAAAATTAGATACCAGCGCCAGAGTGGCGAAAATTCCAACCAGACATACATACGTACATTGTTTATCTGTTTTCTCAAAGGTTATACACTTGTGTTTGGAGTGTTTCTTAAAATATTTCCATTTGGTATTATATCACAGTTTTTTTGTGTAGTGTTATTAATTTCAAGACTCTAGTGAAGTGGTGTATTTAAACCTTATACAATATCATTTGCGAAAACTCACTTTGAAGGAGACATAATATGTTCTAAATTGCTTGCAAAATGAATATTTTTCGAAGTTTCTGGACAGCTTAGTGAAGTCATCAAGAATTATTGTTATGAATTATTTTGAAGAAATGTTACACATTATTATTTGTGAATGTTCCAATTAAAAATCAAACTAACAAAAACAGTTTTGTTATTCCTTCTATAACAAACAAGGTGATGTGAAAATGTGTCCTCATCACCTAGATATACATAAATAGTTACTTTTTTCCATACTGTATGAATACTCGGTATGTTGAATTATAGCTCTTTTTTTATCTTAGTAACTCTTTTTTTCCCCTTCTCAACTCTCTTTGAAGGTTCCCTTTTTCACTTTTTTTCTTGGTCACACACGATACAGGAACATTTTGGGAAGGAACTGTATTCTTCTTCAAGATCCCAAGAGTCTATAGACTCACTCAATCCTAGATAAGTCTTCACCAGTATCTTACATTCATTTTCTCACAGAAAATGATAAAAAAATTATTCCAGTACAACGGGATCATTTTGCCCAAGAGTCATATTGAGGTACACAACAATAATGATTTGAACTAGAATCACTCATTTTTCCACTCGAGGACATACAATAGTCAACAGAACCCAAGCAGCATTATAGTGACGGAAACTGATACTGCAACTTCGACTGGTTATCACGTAATCACCACTGAATCTACTACTATACAGTAAGAATAACTAAAATTTTATATTTGTATGGTTGTAGTCACGTAATTCCCATCTATGGTAGCCACTCCACAGTTCTATAACTTATAAGTGTCATTTGAGGTGTCTGAAAACATTATGGCCACTGAGCAAATCACTTCAAAGGTTTTTAAACTTAAAAGTGGAAAATAACCGTTGCGGTGACCATTCTGTACCACTTAAATATCACTTGGAAGTCAGTGCCACTTTCAAGAGGGTATGATAGTTTCGGTGACGTTTTGGTAACTTCCATAAAACCTTCGATGTCGCAGGCAGTTGATTGTGATATGTGGTGATGGTTGCCACGTTCTTGCTATCTCCATAATTGATAGCCACAGTATGCATTTGATAAAAGTCACTACAAATTACAATAACCTTCAAAATTCACCATTCCGCGCGATGACGAGAGCCAATTCTTTTATTGCGGCATACATAAAGTAGTTACGTGAAATATGAATGATATTTATTCAATATGAAATGGGTTATGCGTTTTCAATGGACAATTTTCCTTGATTTTGAAGTGACCGTGGATTGGTCCGTGCGATGACGAAAACTAACCTAACTTTTCTCAAATTATTTCATTGTGGTTTACAAAAAGTTCATTTTACCTGTTACGAGAATAATATTCATTCAAAATAAAATGGGTTATGCAGCCACCAAAAAAGTGTTCCACATTTTGTCGCCGCGTGATAGAACCGTGTATATGACATGGCAGTAGTTGTGGTCAAACACCCCAAAGTTTTCCAGAATTGTGGCCGCTACTAAAAATGCTACTTGGGAATATTCACCAGGTCAACCAGAATTTCATTGAATGTCAACAATCACAAGAGATTCGACAAGTTTTAAGTGTACAGTGGCTAAAATCATATAAACATTAATGTTTCGAAAAGTTAATAATGTGTCCTTATCACCTAGATATACATATATAGTCACTCTTTTTCCATATACTGTATGCATAATTTTAGGTATGTTGAATAATATCTCTTTTTTCTCTCCTTAACTCTCTTTTCTTTCCTCTCAACTCTCTTTGAAGGACCTTTTTCACTTTTTTTCTTGGCTACAGACGATACAGGAAGATTTTGGAAAGAGAATGTATTCTTCTTCAAGAGCCCATCGTCTGTCTAGAGACTCGCTCAATCCTAGATTAGTCTGCACCAGAACGTTACGTTCATTTTCTCACGGAAAATGATGAAAACTCAGTCCAATACAATGATATCGTTTTGCCAAGAGTCACACAACAATAATGATTTTAACTTGAATCACTCATTTTTTCACTCGAGGACGTACAATGGTCAACAGAACATTCCCCAGGTAAACAACAATTTCATTAAATAACAACAATTACAAGAGATTCGACCAGTTTTAGGTATAGAATGGCTAAAATCATATAAACATCAATGTTTGCAAAAGTAAACAATGTACGTATGTATAGTTCCAAAAATCGACACCAGCGGGAGTATCCGTTATTTTGAATTCCCAATTGAGACAGCATGTTTGTCCTTTTCCCACTTAATGGACAGTTCCTCACGAAGATGTTCGAAACGAAGCTATTACGAGAAATTCCATAGGCGTACCAAATGATTTAGTAAAAGGATACACAGACGTATCAAGAATTTGATAGAATTCGCCACAATTTCTTCTTCCGCTATGGAAAAGTACTCACCGCAGACTCCAGGGCATTTTTGCAAGGTAACAGTTAACAAAATTGAATAAACTACATTAGATACTCACTTATTAACCTGACAAACGTAACCTTTAAACCGCTCCATGTCATGACACTGCTGTATTCGATGACAATCGTGCCTACACGTATTTTTTCCCTCTCTACCTACCATTGTGATGTCATAATACTGAATTCACACTACCCCAAAATTCAAAGATATCACCAAACGGTGGCGCTGTCAACATACTTCGACTCCCTATAATATCCATCATTCTTCTGGTCTTCTCGATGATTGTGCAAGCGTGAAATGGATTTTGATCGATGAAAATCTATTAGAGATCTAGCAAATGCCACGCACTCATTTTTACTAGTGATTTATAGTGAGTACTTCTTTTGAAAACTTTCTTCCTTTGCGTCATTCTATATATATGATTTCTCGATCAGGACTGGATAAAGAAATCAAACTACAAATTTTTGTTTTCCTCAAGTGGAGTCCTTTCCCAAAATCTGATGTAATTTACGTCAGAAGTTGTCATAGGCCCTTTCTGTAAATGTTTTTTCCAATCACGAATGATTTTCCTTTTATTAGGAACATCTGTCAACATGAACGATGTAAGATAGTTTCTGAAGTGTATATTACAGTTGCAGTTTATTCCACCTCCTTTTAGAACAACTATTCATATCTTCAAATAATTGGGATTATAAATTTAAACTTTCAGCAGTTAATTGCAGAAAATAGTTTTATCTATATCCCTATATCCCTGGATCTCTTTTCCTTCCGGGGATGTATAGATTAAAATATCACCAGTACTTATATAACTTTTGTTCCTAGAAGCCCTTCGTTACCAAGTTAGGGCCCCCCAAAGTTACAA